>RBNK01000530.1:0-24459 GCA_003990785.1 Endogone sp. FLAS-F59071 | reverse complement strand
CTTTGCCTGAGCTTGAGCCCAATACAAGTCTAATAATCCTAATGCAACTAGTGAAGAAAGTATTGCTTAGTGAATTCAAGCCGAGAAATAACCTTTTTGACATCTAACAGATAATTGATTGCTGATACACATCTGAAGGGACTAATATTCCCTAGCACCTCTAAACATACACTTTAATATTTTCGTAATATTATTCCTCTACAACCCCTATTTTTCACTTTGGTTTTACCTACAGTACGGATTTTAGCCCAGCTACTGGTTCCCGATTGAGCCCCCTATCTCCTCCGTACTTAGCCGATTCCAGAGCCTCATCCTCATATTATTTATTAAATTTACTTATTATACTTCTGTGCTGAAGGCATAGGTCTCACCTTATAACTAATAATATTCAAAGTAGTAACCTAGATAGCTATCTATATAGCACTTTAAGAATTTTGTATAAATATTTCTCAAATCTTTATTCAATAAACTTCAGTTCAATAGCAGCATATACTCAAGATCTCTTTGAGAGCTAAAGATCTTATCTCTCTTCTATATATATCAAGAGTGCTACATAAGACTTTGAGTCTGAAATAATAATTAATAATCTTATAGAGAAACAAAGTACTTTTAATATCTTAGAAACTTTATAACATACTTGGAGATTTCTAAGTTCAATATGAATTAGTATCATTAGATACTTTCTCACAAGTAGTTCTAAAGAAATCTCCCTTATAATTTATCTTTAAAACTTTAAAAATATACTTAATACTCTTAAATAACCTTTAAAGCCTATAATAACATTCTTAAATAATCTTTAAAGATTTTACTTTTATATAGAATAATCTTGAAAATTCTATATTTTATCTTAATATCTTTTTAAATAATACCTTAAAGCTTCTAAGATACTCCTCAAGCTTATGAATAATGTTTTAAAGTTCTTAAGATACTCTTTAAGCTCTTAAATAATACTTTAAAGTTTCTAAGATATTCTTTAAGCCCTAAAATTAATATATTTATATCAGAAAACTATTTTTAGTTTGTAGTCTATAATTAGCATCTGTTGTGACAGCTGACCCCCAACTTGACTGATTTTTGCGAATTTGTACTATGCTTGATTTAGAAAGTTATTATAACACTTTGTCCCCTTCCTTTTATTTTGGCACAATACCTTTTATTTTGGCACGACGCCTTTTATTTCAGTAAAAGAGTCACTTCGCAATGATTGGATTATATTTTAATAGCGAAATCTTTATTAGTTGTTCTTCAGTCTTTCAATTTGTATAAATACCCCCTCTATTTCTATCTAAATAAATCAGTTTGCATAGAGTCTTGGAATATCTCAATATCAGTTGTAATAAAGCCTGAAGAGCACAGTACGAAGCTGTAGTAAGGATATGCAAAGGGAGATATCACATCTGACACTCTGAGCATTCTCAACGAATGAACAAACGAACAACCAGTTATTAGTACATTTGTTATATCTTGGTGCCGACTGGTAGGAGAGTTATCGAAAGACCGACTCTCACATCCTCATTCAAGCAGGACTGAACTACCCCTTCAAGTAATGACAGCGCACCCATAGTGGAAGACAGCATCGTTCAAAACGGATCACCGAAGGACATCCCTGCTTTTCATATGAAGAAGATCACCGAATAGCTCCGGCTCCAAGGAAGAAGAATTCATTACACCTAACCCTTCAGATGGCGATTATAGCGAAACAAGAGAATCCATCACCTTCCTTACAGTACATGACAGATTATTATCAGATAATGAATCAGCTATCAATTTTGGTAACGACCTTCAAGTATTATTTTACAAATCATCCGACGATGAAACAGATGATGAGTCAGAAAACAACACATACGAAATGACAGAAAGACCACTGACCTTCACTGGTTACATACCAGCTGAATCAGTAATCAAGTTCATTGAAGATTTACAGATTTACAACGTGATCCGACAGTTCAACAACATTGCAAAAGTAAACATCCTAGAAGTAGTTTTATGAGGACCCACCAAGATTGTATATGACACTGCAATAGCCGCTATAGCAGTAAATGGAGGATTTAATAGAGGAGCAGGAGGAGCAAATGCAGAAGCTGATGCCTTAACAACCTTTACCAATGCCATCGCATGGTTAAGAGAAACCTACCATACTGCTAATATACAGCAAAGTATGAAGGATCAACTAGCATCAATGTACCAAGGAATAAATGAAAGTCCTCTTGCCTTCCACATAAAAATACAACATGCGGTAGACCTCACGGGATATCCGGCAGCCAACCAGGACCTCATCATAGAACAGTTCTTCATGAATGGACTTTATCAAGAAATCACCCTCCAAGTATGCTCCAGCCTGGTCAGACTAAATCATGTACAAAAAGTAGATTATGCGCAGAGATACTGGGCCACATGAAACCCAAGTCAAGATATAATGCAACAGATTTTACCAGGCAATCTTCAAGAAACGCAAACTGTACCAGCGGTTGTACCCACTATCGCACTAGCAACAGTCAACTGGGGAGCAGCTTCATGAAAAGATCCAGCCATGGATGATCTCATTGAACAAATGAGCAAAATAACTGCACATATATCAGATCTTAAAAAGCAAATCGATGTACAGTGACCAGTCCAACAATTTATGGCAAATCCAACTCCTGCAACGAGATCAAATACATATCTGATTGGCAATTCAAGATGCTTCAGGTGTAACCAAGACAGGCACATATCAAGAGACTGCACCCAACCCGACATGAGAGTATGCAAGAGATGCGGAGAAAAAGAGCACTACACTTCAAGGTGTATGACAGAAACAAGCAGAATCGCCCAACCAAGAACCCAAGGATGAACCCAGATAAACGTCATCACCTTTGAAGAAGAAGATTTCGATAGTGAAGATGAGTACAGCCAGGTGGAAGCATTCCCGGCTACACAAGAAAAATGAAAACCCAGATGTCCCAAAAAGGCAGGATCTCCCTACACAACAAAGACTCCACGGGTAGTGCAACGAGCATAAGAATGAGAATTTGATGGTGATGAACAAGACGAACTCTTCGAAGAAGAAGTAAACTGAATTATCCAAGAAGATATACTAATGTCTGAAGCACCTGTGAGTAAAGGAAACAAAGAATGCAAATTGCAGAAATCTAAGAAATACAGTCTAGATATATGGAAAGAAATGGAGGACATGACCATCCCAGTCAAAATAGGACAACTTGCCAAATTTCCAACCTTCCGACAGCAAATCAGAAAAGGGATTAGTGATGCACAACCTGGATATGAAGTAGTAGAAATCAATGCAGCACAACAATCAGAAGATGACGAACTACAGAACTCGTCAGCATACTTACAATGTCAGATTGAGAAAATTACAATACTATGCATTATCGATACAGGTGCCAGAGGATGTATTATTAGCAAAACAATGCTCGACCGACTTGGGTGGCAAATCGAAGAAGCTACAACCATGACAATCATAGTAGCAGATGGACATGTTGCTACACTGCTTGGCAAAGTACATGAATTACCGATCTGCTTTAGCAAACTTATCATCCTAGTATCAGCAATGGTAGTCAACACTACGTCCTACGACCTTGTCATCGGGAATAACTGGTTAAAGAAAGTATGAGCAGTAATCGACCTCGGTGCATGCAAAATGCGAATTACCTGGAAAGGACGACGTTATGAAATACCAGTCGATCTAAAAAGAAGAGTTTGCCTGCAAATGATAGAAAGTGATAATGAGGACGAGCAAAAGGAATTCTTTATGATGTAGATCATACAAACTAACCAGAAGGCCAAACCTTTGGAATGAAAAAGTGAACAAGCTGCTGGATTTGATCTCTCTACCGTTAAAGACATCGAATTACAACCAGGAGAATCATGCATAGTCAGAACAGGAATTGCCGCAAAAATACCTCAAGGACATTATGGTCAAATCAAACTAAGGAGTTCTCTAGCAGTTGCTGGAATTACAATTGACGCAGGAGTTATCGACGCAGATTATACAAGCGAAATCAAGATCATAGTTATCAACCGACATCAATTCAACATAGCTAAACTCTATGGAGGAGATCGAATTGTGCAGCTAATAATTATATCTATCTGGACAGGCAAGGCTGTAGAAGTAACCAACCTCGAAGAAATGACTAGAGAAGACAAAGGGTTCGGATCTACCAGAATGAATATTACAAAAATCATAACAGAACTCAAGCATGTATCTAAAATGGCAAATAAGAAGGCATATACCTTTAGAGAACAGCTCGATGAAGGAGAAAAGAAGAAGTTATAAGAACTCATCAATGAGTACTCTGACATATTTGCAACAACTTTTGAGGAGATTAACCTGAAACTGCCAAAGCATTTTCATCACATTAATGTCCAAGGGCACCCCCCGATCAAATGTGCACCGTACCGAACACCACCAGCATATATCAAATGGCAACAAAAAGAAATCGACAATATGGTCAAAGGAGGAATGGCTGCCGAAACAGACAGCCCATGGGGATTTCCGAATGTCATTGCACCTAAGAAAGGATTAGAAGCCGGGACCTTTGCTCCAAGAATGTGTACTGATTTTAGGAAGCTAAATGATATCACCAAAGGAGATGCCTTTCCAATATCAAGAATCGATGACACCTTCTCAAAGATACTAATCCATACAAGCCTTTACACAACCCTCAACATGACCAGTGGATACTATCAGATAGGACTTAATGAAGAATCACAAGAAATTGCTTCCTTCGTAACCCCGCAAGGCCATTGGAAATATCTACGAATGCCATTCGGACTCAAGAATGCCCCAGCAAGCTTCCAGAAAATGATGACCAAAATATTCGGAGATCTCGTCGAAAAAATATTATTAGTGTACATTGATGACATTATGATATTCACGGTAATATTCTCGGACCACATTAAGGCATTATGCGAAGTATTCAACCGAATGAGAACTGAAGGTCTTTATTTAAAACCAAAGAAGTGTACATTCGCTGCGAAAAAAGTTATGATGCTCAGGCACATCATCAACAAAGAAGGAATCTGAACTGATCTAGCCAAAGTGGAAGCCATTACCAAGTTCAAGAGACCTACAAACCAAACAGAGATGCGTGCCTTTCTGGGACTAGCCTCGTACTACTGACGATACATATGCAATTTTGCAAGCTTAGCTAAACCACTGTATATAACCCTTACAAAAAGCTACAATTGGATAGAAATCGATGAAGAACAAAGCGAACTTGAACAAGAAGCACTTAACGCACTAAAGAAGGCTCTGGCAACCACACCCATACTGGCAAAACCAAACTGGACAAAGCTTTTTAAGCTTTACACCAATGCAAGTGCAATAGGAGTAGGAGCAATCCTTTCACAAGATGATACCAAAGGCCTAGAACGAGTAATTTGCTACGCAAGTAGAGGAACACGCAGTGCTGAGAAGAATTACAAATCAACTAAATTAGAGTGTCTTGTGGTCATATGGGCAGTCAAGTGGTTTAGATACTACCTTATCAGGCGATACTTCGAAGTCATCACGGACCATTCGGTGCTTAAATAGTTATTCAACAGACCCAATCCAAGCAGGATGTATGCATGATGGATTATGACACTTCAAGAATATGATTTTACAGTAAAGTTCAGAAAAGGAAAGACAAATCAGAATATTGACGCACTTAGCAGAATGCCATTATTGGATGCCCAAGGCAGGGCGCAGCAATAAATGCAACACTGTACTATGATCTGGTGATTTGGTTGACAAGGAGAGAAATTAGAGAAGATATGGAGGATTGGACAAAGAACATTTTACTAACCACTAGCAAACAGTATGAAATTCAGAACAATTTATTATATCATAAAAAGGAAGGACACATTATTCCAGTAATTCAGGAGAAGGATGTATCAAACATTTTATTATTAGCACACAATCATCCATTATCTGGATACGTAGGCCAGCACAACAGTTTATATCAACTTAGGAATTCAGCATAGTGGCCCGGAATGCAAGACGATGTAACCAACTTTGTATAAAATTGCAATACATGCCAGAAATGAACAAGAGCAAAAGACACACCCCGAGCCACCTCTGCAACCATCAAGGCTGAGCCATTTTCGCATATCGAGATAGACATCATAGGACCTATACCGGTAATATTAACAGGAAAAAGATATATTATTTTAGCAGTAGATTTTTTTACAAAATATCCAGAGGCAATAGCAGTTGAAGATGCGGATGCACAGACAGTAGCCAAATTCCTGCATACTGACATCATCTGCCGACATGGGGTACCAAAGGAAATAACCAGCAACCGAGGTACAGAGTTTCTGAATGAGTTAATTAGGGAACTCGAGCGGACTTACCATATCAAGCATATCCAAACAATGTCGTACCACCTACAGAGAAATGGTCAAACCGAATGCACCAACCAGACGGTCAAGAATATTTTGGTAAAAATTATCGATTAAGAAACAACATGGGACCATTATCTTGATAGCGCTCTTTTCGCGGTTCGAACCATTTGACAAGCCTCAACAAAGTTCAGCCCCTTCAAGCTTGTATATAGGAGGCTGCCAAACCGAGAATTCTACCACCCTGAAAAGGATAATAGAACGTATAACAATCATTTATAGGCTTATGTCACACGAGATATCAGCAGATTACAGTTGATCCAAAAGAAGGCATCTGTATTCATCAACAAGGTGCAGGAGAGATAACGGACGAACCAAAATAAGAAGGCAAATGCAACCCCCTTGCATATCGGAAATCAAGTCCTCATATACCGAAACATTGTAGAATCATCGTAGTCGGCTAAATTACAACCGAAGTGGGAAGGACCATGTTGAAATTTGATCTTCGAATGTGTGTGTTTTGGAGTAAAAGAGTGTGCTGGCTAATGAAGCCAATATGCATATATTTATTAATACTAATTTATGATTGGTCGATATAAAACAAAAATCGTCTAAGCCATAATCAAGTGATGTAGCATCGATCGTTGATGCATCGATCATTGATAGGAGAGAGATATAATAAGCTAATAATTACAACACTCCCCCTGCTTGATATATCTCGATAAAAATAAATAAAAAATAATAAAAAAATAAAAAATAGAAATAAAATGTTCAACTGTACATCACAAATGGCATCCATGAAGTACATTTACTGTAAATAACTATATATAAAGTACTACTTAAGTGATAAGAATGATGTGATAAAGAACATAAAATTTTTTTAAAAAAATGTTAGTTACGTAAGCCCATTTTTGTGATCAATGTTTCAAGTCTTGGTCGCGCAAGTGGCTTGGTTAATGCATCAGCGATCATTTCATCTGTCACCATGTAAACGATATCTATCACCTTTGATTCAACTTTCTCTCGAATAAAGTGATGTTGAATGTCAATATACTTTGATCGAGCGTGATTAATTGGATTTTTGGCGAGGGCGATTGCTGATTGGTTGTCTTCAAATAAGGTTGTTGCACAATTCGGTAAATATCCTAGCGTATCCAATAGGGTACGTAGCCAAATGGCTTCTTTCATTGCATGTGCTAATGCCATATATTCTGCCTCAGTTGTTGATAGGGCAACAGTTGCTTGGCATTTGCTTGACCAGCTGATAGCTCCTCCTGATAGATTGAAAATATATCCCATGGTTGATCATCGTGTATTAATGTCTCCTCCCCAGTTAGCATTGCTGAAACTGATCAGTCTTAGATCCTGATCGCGTCCAAGGCATAGCTTATAATTGGCTGTTCCTTTAAAATATCTTAATAATCGTTTGAGGGCATGGTAATGTTCTTGCATTGGATTGGCCGAAAATTGACTGATGATGCTGACAGCAGCAGCTAGATTAGGTCTCATTCCAATCATCAGGTACATTATGCTATTGATCATTTGTCTGAATAGACTTTGGTCTGCGGATTTTTCTCCTTCAGCTTTGAGTTAGATGGATGGATCAAGGGGTGTACTGATTGGCTTGGTATCCGTTATGTTAAACCTTGTAATGATTTGATTGGCGAAGTGACTTTGATCAATTGTGATCATGTGTGTTTTTCGATCATGCATGACACGAATACCCAAAAAATGTTTAATTTCACCACAGTCCATCATATCAAATGCGTTGCTAAGTTCCGCCTTGAATTTGTTCATCGTTTCCATCGAGTCGGCCAGAATTAGTAGATTGTCGACATATATAGCAATAATTATCAGCAATTGATCTTCTTGTCTTCTTCTTAGATAAATGCTGTGATCTGATTGTAGTTTTGTAAAATTTGATTGGCTGAGATAGTTGTCAATCTTCTAATTCTACATATGAGGTGATTGCTTTAGTTCATACAGTGATCGATTAAGCTTACACACAGCTCTCGGTGACAGCTCCGATTGGTCGATTCCTTCAGGTACCATCATGTAGATCTCTTCATCAAGATTGCTATTCAGAAATGCAGTTTTTATATCTATTTGGTGAATTTCTAAGTTTAGGGTTGCTTCGATTGATAAAAGTGCCCTGATCGATGTGAATTTCGCCACAGAAGCAAATGTTTCATCGTAATCAATTCCTTGCTGTTGTGAATATCCCTTGGCCACTAATCTCACCTTGTACCTGGCAACCGATCCATCAGTGTTGAGTTTCTTTTTAAATACCTATCTGCATCCAATTGGCTTGCGTCTCGCAGGCACCTCAGGTACAATCGTCTATATATCATTATTCTTAAGTGATTTAAGCTCTTGATTAATTGCTTCTTCCCAAAGCTTTGCGTCAGGTAAAGAAATTGCCTCCTTGTAGGTCATTGGGTCATCAGTCGATTCAATTAAATTAGCTTCTGATATCCGATCTTACCAAATTTATAGAGCTTCAGTGTCGATCAATTGTTCGATTGGCTCCCAGGTGTTGTCGTCATCATTATAGCCTAGCCATTTAACCAGATATTGCCTTTTTTCATCAATCTTGCATTCTCCGATGATCGCTTCAATGATGTATTCTTAATCTTCTGGATTGACAATTGTTGGGGATTTTAATATAATAGATTC
Source organism: Endogone sp. FLAS-F59071 (assembly GCA_003990785.1). Lineage (NCBI taxonomy): Eukaryota > Fungi > Mucoromycota > Endogonomycetes > Endogonales > Endogonaceae > Endogone > Endogone sp. FLAS-F59071. The sequence continues at coordinate 15,462 of RBNK01000530.1, read as the reverse complement.
ATCGAATGTAACGTTGCGGCTGATCTCTATCCTCCTATTGGTTGGATCCCAGAGCCTGTATGCCTTCTTTTCGTCGTGATAGCTAATCATTTTAAGCTTTTTGGATCGGGGCGCCAGTTTCGACCTTTTTCCCTTACGAATATGCATATACGTGTCAGCCCATATGACGTGCAAGTTACTGATATCAGGCTTGTGACTGTGCCATAATTCAAATGGTGAAGTACTCTCCTTATTAGCTCGCATTGGCAATCGGTTGCGTAAATATGTAGTACTTGCGGCAAGTTCCGCCCAGAGTTCATCAGGTATACCGGCAGTAATTTTAACTGCCCGGATTGATTCCATCAATGTCTGGTTATATTGTTTGGCTACACTGTTTTGTTGCGGCGTGTCCGGCATCGTCATTTCGTGATGAATTCCATTTTTGATTAAAAATTCGCGCATCTCGGTGTTTACATACTCTCCTCCTCCATCTGATCGGAGAATCTTGAGTTTTCGGCCCAATTGCATCTCAGTGAATACCTTGAATGTCTGGAATCGATCAAATGTATTACTTTTGTTGTCAATAAAATATGTTGTGATGTAGCGAGTGGCATCATCGATGAAAGTTAATATATATTTTACTCCATTGACTGATGGCGTGGGCATCGGCCTGCACAGATCTGTATGCACCCTTCCGATAGGCTCCATCGATCGATTTTTCGCGTGTCCAAATGGCTTGCAGTGCGACTTCGCGTGTTTGCACCCGGTGCATATTTCGATTTGTCCGGTTGACAGCTGCATATCTCTGAGCCCTGTAACAAATTTGTTGATTGATTGCAGAGTATTTCGGCCCGGATGGCCTAGTCAGTGATGCTATAATATATAGTCATCAATCTTGGAATCGGCGATGTTTGCAATCTTGGAATTGGTGATGTTGGAATCAGCAATATTTGCTCCTAGCTCTAGCTCTGGTGATGTCGATAAATGAAATAGGTCGCCATTGGCTTGTCCGATTTTGACTTCTTCGTGATCCGTGCCGATTTTAATTACTGATCCGTTGCTCTTGAAGGTTATATCATTTCCGTCATGTGTCAATGCCCGCACAGATATTAAATTTCTGGTGATCTCCGGTACATATAAGACGTCCCGTAATTTCAGCTCATCGTCGAGCTTAATTATCCCAACGTGCATCACACGCAATTTCTCATTCCCTGCACACATGACCAAGCCGTCATGCTCAGCCACTGTCTCGAAAAGCTCCAATTGGTTGAACATATGTTGTATAGTGCCCGAATCGATGATAGCGCCAATCACTAGATTTGCCTCGGCTCTCAGTTTAGTCTTTTCTTTTTCTGTTTTTACCCAATCATTGAATTTGTTGCATTGAAATATTCTGTGTTCTCCCTCACAGATGTAACATTTCCGAGGGTGTCCCCAAAAATTCCCACCTCGATTGGCTCCGCGATCGCTACCTCGGTCGCCTCTGTCATTATGACCTCCTTGATTGTTTCCGTTATTATTGTTATAGCCTCGGCTTCATCTGGTGCTTCCACCTCAATTGTCATGACTACCGCCTCGGTAGCCGCCTCAATCGCTGCCTTGGTCACTGCCTCGGTAGCTGCCTCGGTAGCTGCCTCGGTCTGTCGCGTGGGCTTTGTCACGCCTCTGCTTGTTATCCGGGTTGAACCTGATACATGCGAGTTGTAAAGCCTCCAGCATTGTCAGCATATTCTCCCACGCAAGTATTAATTCCTGGTACCTGGGGCTTAGACCCCGGAGATATTATGGTATAGCTTCTGTATCGGTCATATCTTTGATTTACGCCATAATCCAGTTGAATGCATCATTATAATCTTCAATTGATCCTTTTTGCTTCATCATTGCAAGCTTATCGCATATTCATAACAATTGTTCTATTGGTGCGTATTTTTGCATCATAGCCTCTTTAAGCTCATTCCATGAGTCAAATTCTCCCAATGTGTTCACGTACCTCCGTAACCACATTCTAGCATTGCCTGTAATTTTACTGATTGCTGCGTTGACTTCCTTCTTTTGTATTGATAGATTGGCACTAGTGATAAATTGCTCTATGGCATCAAAGTAATCAAACAATCTGGGTGCGCCACCTGATCCATCGAATTTGTTGATTGATCTCAGGTACTCCTTTGCCAGATCGTTAAGCTTTGTTGATGTTGTTGATGATAATGATGGTCGTGGCGTGTTGCCTTCTGTAGCTGCATTCTGATTGGTTGGCACGCTAGGTGATGTGATTGTTTTGTCAATTTTTACCATCAATTCGCCCATTAGGGTTGCAAGTGTGTCTAATTTATCTTTCTGATTTCTGATCGTTGTAGCTATCTGTTCCTGTCGATCGAGGCTAAATGCAATATTGCTCTGATGGTTTCTATCCAATTCTTCGTTGTCATCAAGGGTTTGATATCTGTCTGTTTTTGATTTAGACTGCAATCTTGTCGATCTTGTTGCAGATGACGATGATATGTATAGATTGTCCATTTCGTCGTGTCACGTCATTGAATGCTATGTCATTACGTATTTATCACGTTGCTTTATCGCAGTGTCGTTTGTCACGTTGTTTATCACTTTGTTTGACGCATTGTTTACAATTTTAAATAAACACTTACAGTAATCGCAGTTGTAATTGCATAGATGATTGCGTAGATCTCAGGTTGTCGAGCTGCAATTCGAGTGGCTCAGGGCTCATAACCTGTTGAAATTTGATCTTTGAATGTGTGTGTTTTAGAGTAAAAGAGCACGCTGGCTAATGAAGCCAATATGCATGTATTTATTAATGCTAATTTATGATTGGTCGATACAAAACAAAGATCATCTAAGCCACGATCGAGTGACGTAGCATCGATCGTTGATGCATTGATCATTGATAGAAGAGAGATATAATAAGCTAATAATTACAACAGACCATACTACATACAGGCTATAAAAGAAAGTACAATTTGGCTTAGGAGACTCAATAGTTCTATTCTCCCCTCTCCAGTCCACTAAAGCAAAGTAAAAATCTATCATGCCCAACAAACGCAGCCCAAAGAAGGACATGGAAAAAGCAATGAAGGAAGCGCTGATAAAGGGATTTGAGACCATCAACTGGATGCCCCTCGACCAAGAGGAAGACCCCGAAAGGCTCCTTCTACTTAGCCAACAATACCATGAGTGGTTGTACCGTCAAAATCATGCAACTAATGCTATGATCCGGTTCCATCAAGGATGAGCTCGAAGTCTGCATCGCAAAAATAGAAAACAAGAAATGGTACTGCCTAAATTTGTGAAAGAGATAGTTGACAAGACCTATGCACTCTTCTTGGGCTATGAATAGCTTCTTTCAGGGTTTTACGGAAGAACTGTTGACATTTTCAAACTGACCCTTGCTGAAATCACTCAAATTCGTCAAGCTATAGAAGAAGAGATTGTCCTTTTGCCTTTTAGTCTCGAGGATGAAACATTCCCAGTTGAGCCCCCAGATGTGACAGCTGACCCCCAACTTAACTGATTTTCGCGAATTTATACTACACTTAATTTAGAAAGTTATTGTAACACTTTGTCCCCTTCCTTTTATTTTGGTATGATGCCTTTTATTTCAGCATGACGCCTTTTATTTCAGCAAAAGAGTCACTTCGCAATGATTGGATTATATTTTCATAGCAAAATCTTTATTAGTTGTTCTTCAGTCTTTCAATTTGTATAAATACCCCCTCTATTTCTATCTAAATAAATCAGTTTGCACAGAGTCTTGGAATATCTCAATATCAGTCATAGTAAAGCCTGAAGAGCACAGCACGAAGCTGTAGTAAGGATACGCAAAGGGAGATATCGCATCTGACACTCTGAGCATTCTCAACGAACAAATAAACGAATGACCGGTTATTAGTACATTTGTCACACTGTACTTGTAGGCTATTCTTAAACTGTTCTTAGGCTATTCTAGCTAATTTATAGCTTGCAATATTGTTCTAGAGATGTTTGTGATTTATAGGTAGTTTACAGCTATTCATCAATAATAGTTTATAGTCTATAACTAGTATCTGTATCTGTAGCTATTTTGTTTGTAGCTTTTAGTAAAATAGTTCACAGCTCTTAGTAAAATAGTTTATAGTTTAATTAACTATTTTTCCGATATATATAGAAATTAGTAGTATATAAAATAATAGTTTATAGAAACTGGCAGCTACGTAGATAGAATTCAGATATACTATAATCTGTCTTTAGCTATAATATATCTCCTAGTTACTATCTATATCAATATCTTATATATATTTACTGATCAAATTAGTACTAATTTCATTAGTATATATATTCTATTAATATATACCTCTCATTCATTTATTAGTATTTATATTATAAGAATTATAAAAAATACTTAAACTACTATCTTTGTAGTACTTCTACAATTCTATATAAATAGTCTTCTATATAACTTCTAATAAAAGTTAAAAGATAATAACCTTTTGAAAAAAAAAAAAGTAACTTCTTCTCCACTTTAAAAATATAGTATAATAATAAATTTATAAGACTTCAGTCCTTTATTATAGAGTACTAGAATATATGACTTTATTAAGCCTTGGTATCTTATATGCTATATATATCAGTAATATATGATATATGAATAAATAATCCCTTGGATTATTATACAATTACACAGCTCTCTAGATATTATTTTCTATCCTAACTCTTATATTTTCAGATCTTTGAGCTCAAATCCTTTACTTTCTTTTCTTTTTTTTGTTCTTTATAATAGTATTTACACTTTGTATCACTGGCTATTTGTTCTACTGTTTTATTATTATTATTTTTAAATAGCTTAATATTTTGCTTTAATAAAAAGTAGTTAAAATTGTTATCTTTTCATTAATTAAATACAAAAGCATCAGAACAGCTCCAAAAACAAAAAATAGATCAGTGCTCTCATTCTTGTTATCTTACTTGATATATATTTTTTTTATTTGTTTGTTGTAATGAGCTAGTGGAGAACCCATATTTATTTATTGTATTTTATATTACAATAGCTTCTTAATAGTAAGTTATAAGTAGTATTAATAGTAGTAACTAAAGAACTAGTTATTACTAAAAGCCTTATTCTTAGAATAAGTAATTTAGTTTAAGATACTTTGATATATATCTTATAAAGAGAAATCTAATTTTTTATTAATACTTTTTACTTAATATATAAAAATTCTTTTAATAAGCTACTATTATATATTACTATATTATTTGAAATATATTAATAATCTATATCTCATTATTGTAACGAAATATTTTGTGACGATATATAATTTGATCATATGAGATCACAGTTATATGACTCATAATAATACTGAAACTCAAAGTATTATTGAGATCTAAAGTGTTATTGAGATCCACAATCATATTATAACCTAAAATAGTATTTTGATCTGATATATTATTTTGCTGCCTAATTATATTATAACCTGATATATTATTTTATTATATTCTAGCCAATCAATTTGTATCTTATATTTAGCTGAGCCAATCAGAAATTCAAGTAGTAACCTGGGTAGCTGCCCATATAGCACCTTGTAATTTCTTATAAATACCTTGCTCGCAATTATCAATAAAATTTGAACTGCAACAAGCTAGGGAAGCTTACAACAGACAACCCGAGGGATACTGAAGTCTTACTCAAGGAGTAAGTAAATGAGATAGTTTTGAGATTCTAATAGATATACTTTATTCAATCGATCACACTTAAATCTTGCTAGTTAACACCTATATCAACACATTACCCTTCTTAAAATGCTACTGCATAAACTGCTAAGACTCCTAAAAACATATTTTCTGCACTTGCTCAACTCCGAGTATTTCACCATTAATATATTTTAGTCTATTACAATTGGTGCCGACTGGTAGAAAATCAATCGATACCTTGACCGATTTGTTATCTATATTGCATAACCGAACTTGCTGAAACTTATAGTGGAAGACAAAAGCAAGAATAGCACTACCACCACCACCACTCATATTACTACAACTACCTAGGAGAAGACCTCAAGAGGATGAAAAAACCATAGCAGATAGACTACCTACCTTTTATAGATATACTAAGGAATATGTTCAAGAATTTCTAGATGATTTGGAGAGCTACTTTATAGCTAAAGGAATGGTCAGCACTCGATGGATCTCTATCCTGGCCACCCAACTTAGAGGACCTGTAAGAGAAACATACCATGTAGCCCTAACGGATGCAGCAGCCACTAGACTAGGAGGATTACTCCTTGCAGCTACTGCAGCAGCAGGAAATAGAGCCACAGCTGCAGTAATAGCCACTACTCATTGGGAAACTATAAGAGCCTGGTTAGAAGAAAAGTATTTCACTGAACAGAAGTAAGAGTCAATCAAAGAATAACTATTCAATATGAAGATGTCAATCAACCAGTGCCCATAAGACTGGATCACTACCATCGATTAGTATATGCAACTTTGTAGAGAAACTAGCCTGGTTGTGTGAGAAATGGTATTTATGAACAGCTTACTCACAGATCTCCAATACTATATCAAGAGGTTTCATCCCTGCAGAATGGATGAGAAAGTCAGAATGGCACAGACCTTTTGGGATACCAAAGCAGGACATTTGGCATCCTTATATGACAAGTTACCACAAGACTTATGCAGGAAATTCAGTACTGGAATATCTGTAGTTCAAATGGTATCTATAACAGCCGAACTACCTGAGAAGGATACTATCAAACCAACAGTCATAGCAAAAATAGAAAAGATAATATATGAGGATGAAATGGAAAAGATTACCAAGATGTTCTCCAAAATGACAGCACACATAGCCGACCTTGAAGCCAAGGTGATCCACCAAAATAAGTAACTGAGAGGAACCTTTGTTACCAAAGAATGTAACAAGACTAAAATGAACTGTTTCCTCTATAGAAGACATGGTCATTTTGCTAAGATTGCCGAACTAGAAGTTGGAAGGAAGAATGGGAGAGAGAAGGGGAAAAGAAGGCTGACCATGCCAATGTAGTACAAGAAATCGAAGAAGAAGATAAAGAGTTTAGCGAAGAGTATCTAAAAGCCTACTCTGTCGAAACAGTCAGCCGTACTACTACTAGGAAGACTCCCTATCCAAGAAAGAAACTGACTCAGGAACCTGAAGTTGTTATTGAGAAACCTAAGAAGCCAACACAAAGATAACAGCTGAATAAGGATCAATAGAACAAAGCTTTCAAACAGATAATGCAATCTGGTGAGATGGTTATCTCAACTACTGGAGATAAAGAAATGATGGATCAGGAAGAAAATAAGGAGAAGAAGCCCAGGAGGGTTAGAGAATTTGAATATGACCTGTGGTAAGACATTGCCAGTCAAAAGGCCAACATTACCTTCAAACAACTTTTCCAGATTATACCATTAACAAAGCAGAAGGTAAAGACACAGATTATAGAAACCAAACTAACCATCTGATTTGAGAAAGTTAACACTGCCGAAGAACAAGAGGAGTGAACCTATACCTCATCCACCTATGCACAATATAACATTGGAGGATTAGCATGCTCAGTCATTATCGACATTGGAGTAGGAGTCAGCATTATTGCCAAGCATTTCCTAGACCATCTGAGTTGGGACATCGATGAACCCACTATCTCTACCTTAGTCATTGCAAGTAGAAAGAGCAGCATACCTTTAGAAGTACTCTAAGAAGTACTAGTCCAGTTTGGAACAGAAATAATTCCCATCAGAATGGTCGTCACCAATGTACAATTCTATAATACTGTCTTAGGCAACAGTTGGTTGAAGAAAGCTAAAGCCAGAATTGATCTGGATGTACAAAGGTTAATCTTTGTCAACTATAGAAGGAAGTTCAGTGTACCTTTGGATATTCAGAAAGGAGTAGTACCAAAACTCACTCAGAGACCAGAAGACGAGAGCAACACAGATGAAGAAATAACCCCTGGACAGACACATCTCAACATGGTAGAAGAGGAAGAAGCTAATGTAGTAATTCATAGTGAATATTACCATCTGACGCCCTCAGAGAAGAACCAGTTGGTTGAGTACAATATGAGGAATACTAGATATCCATTCTGTGAGCAATGCATCTATTGCGCTGAGATGATGTGCACTTGCAGCAATACAAAGTTGATACCTTACCAGGATACCTTGGAAATACATCTACCGACAGAGAAAAAGATTGAGAAACCAAGATTGTCACAGACCCGCCAAAAGACTCCACCCTCAATGAATTATGGACCATATAATGGAAAGAACCCTCACCTATTTACAGACAATACTGGAGAAGTATAGGACTATTTTTGAATGAATATTAGACATATCGGCAAAGGACATCTTTGGGGAAACTGCAACATCTACCTACAAGGATACTACTGGGATGAAGTCAACCCCTATAATCTTTGGGAATGCAAAAACTAGATCAGATATCTAGATGAACCATATAATATCAATTACTATGGGACTTGGAAAGAATGTCATGATCAGAAACAAGAACAAATAGTACCTAAAGAAAATGGAGACAAAGAAGTATCTAACAAATGAAGCAATGAAGTATATACTACTCAAACATCTACAGAAGTCAGAGCCTTATTCCAGGAAAATGATGAAGATGATGGACCTACTCTAATTGAAGAAAGCAACTTAGACTCAGAAGAAGAAATCATTACACTTGAAGAAATAATTCACCCTGATAAACGTATCAGTATGTGCTATTGGTAGTGGAAGGACTTATGGCAAAACCTACCTCAAGACACAACTCACGAACAGTGGAAAGAACTGAAGATCCCTACCTTTGAAAAAGTATTTATGATTGAAGAAAAGGATACAGCAACTCGAGTTAAGAAACTAACAAAGAGTGCAATCATACTAAAGAGAAAAACTGAAGGAGCCACAGGTTATGACCTATATGCAGATGAAGACTGTACTCTAGAACCAAAATCATCAGCCTTCATAAAAACTGGAATCGCTATCACCCTATCACCCAGACAATATGCACAAGTATAGGCAAGAAGTGAACTTTACTGCAACTCTAGAATAGGAGCCTTCCCAGGATTAATCGACAAAGACTACAGAGGAGAAATTGAGGTTGGACTAGTTAACTACAACCACAGCCAATTCAAAGTATACTAAGGAGATTGAATCACCCAAATAGTGATCATCAAATGTGAACAGCAACCTTTGAAGGAAGTAGAAAACTTAGAAGAAACACGACGTGGAAGGAAAGGATTTGGATCAACTAGACAAGCAAATGTGATAATGAAAAGACTGGATGACTAGGAAAATGCCAAGAAGTACATTTACTCCCTTAACAAAAATCTGTTACTGAATCAGAAGAAACAGTTACAAGACTTACTGAAGGAGTATGAGGATATCATTGCAATCAGTTTCAAGGACCTGCTGGACCAAGCCTTCTTCACTCACTATATTGATACAGAAGACACCAAACCAATCAAACAAGCACCCTACAGATTGCCAGCTAACTATCATGACTTTGTATGAAAGCATGTTCAAGAATTATTGGAATCAGGAGTGATTATACAGTTGAAAAGTCCCTGGGCATCACCTATCAGTATAGTACCGAAGAAAGATGGATAGAGAATAGTTATCAATTACCACAAATTGAACTCAGTCACTAAAAAGCATACATATCTAATCCCATACTTAGAAGACTTAAAAAACATGTTAAAAAAGGCGCAAATCTATTCAACTTTAGACTTATAGGCAGGATATAATCAGATTGGAATAACGCCCAAAGCACAGGAGAAATTAGCATTTATTACACCATTCGGACAGTACGAATTTACAAGAATGTCCTTTGGACTTTGCAATGTACCTGCCACCTTCTAGGCTGTAATAAATGAGATCTTCTATGATTTGATTGGACATGGAGTGATCATGTATATTGATGATATCAACATTTATGCGGAGAACTTTGCAGAACATATGGTGATCCTGAAGGAAGTATTTGAACAACTCAGAAAATATAGACTAAGAATCAAGCCAACAAAATACTACTTTGGATAAAAGAAAATTGAATATCTTGGATTTATAATTGATAGAGGAGAAATCTGTCTGGATCTAAAGAAGACTGAAATTGTCAAGGCCTTTCCAACTTCACAAAATAAGATAACCTTACGAGGATTCTTAGAACTGGTTCAGTTCTATAAAAGGTTTATCCCCAGTTACTCTGAAATTGCTGCACCCCTGCACATGTTGCAAAGAAAGAGAAGAGCATGGGAATGGACGTCAGCTGCACAAACTGCCTTTAACCCAATCAAGGAAGCACTTACCCATACACCAGTAATGGTAAGACCGGACCTCACAAAAGTATTCAAGCTGTATACAGATGTATCATCATTCAGACTTAGAGCAATTTTAGCACAAGATGACAAAGATGGAGAGTATGTGATTGCTTATACAAGATAAGCTACTCATGGAGCAGAACCTTCCTATGGAGTCACTTAGCTGGAATGTGTAGCAGTTGTTTGGGCTATACAACACTTCCACCACTTCTTGATTGGAAAGCAGTTCACCCTGATAACAGACCACTCAGCCCTCAAATAGCTTTGGAACAAACTGAATCTGATAGGAATGTATATATGATGGCTAGCTATACTGTAGGAATATAACTTCATGATACAATACAGAAAAGAATGGAATCATCAGAATGTAGATACCCTCTCATACCTACTTCAATTTATCCAAGATCGACACCTCAAACCAAAAAGAATATACCTACCCAATAGATACTAAACTCTATAATAGATATTTGGATTACCTTAGTAACCTAACCTTTACTGGGACGATGAACAAAAATGATTAACAACTGATATGGATAACAGTACTCAACTACTTTATCAAGAATAATATACTTTACCGATGACACAGAGGATAGATATGACTTGTAGTTCCTAAACACAAAAAGCAGATGGTACTTCAGGCCTCTCATGATCATTAGCTTGCAGGACATATGGGCGTAGATAACACATATCAATGATTATTAGAAAAATATTATTAGAAGAGCATGTATAAAGATATTAGGGAATATATCAGGAGATATGATACTTGCCAGAAGAGATGCTGAGGAAAGGAAGTCGAGACCTTACAACTGATTGTATCTAGAGGACCCTTTGAACATATTGGAATAGACATTGTTGGACTGCTACCAAGAACACTTAGAGAAAATCAATACATCATAGTAGCAGTAGATTATCTGATCAAGTACCCTGAAGCAAGAGCCTTGCCCCTTGCTGATGCTCTTAATATTGCACCCTTTATCTATGAAGATATTATCTGCCGCTATAGAATACCCTATGAAATAACCTCCAATCAAGGAACCGAATTTATTAATGAATTCATGCAGATATTGACACAACACTTTGGGATCTACTAGATAAAGACTACTGCCTACCATTCCCAAGGAAATGGACTCACCGAACGGATGAATCAAACTATCAAGAACATGATTGCTAAAATAGTACAATCACAAGGAGGAGATTGGGACTTGTACTTACCTTCCACCTTATTTGCACTATGAATAATGAAACAAGAAACAACAAAGTTCACCCCTTTTAAGCTCGCTTATGAAAGAAAAGCTCATCAGCTGGTAGACCAAGTAATGACTACCCCAGAACTCAGCCACACCTCCTGGGAAACACAAATTGAGCATTGTATGATAAAAGAAATTCGAGAATTACACAATATCTGAAACAAGGTGAGAGAATTTATTACCATTACACAAGATTAACAAAAGAAGAATTACGACAAGAAATATAAGGAAACCAAAAAATTGAAGATCAGTAACCAGGTCTTACTATACTGGAATATAGTAGAGTTCTCATAGTCAGCAAAATTAGATCTGAAATGGGAAGGACCATACTACATTGCAAGTATAAAAGGAACTACATATCAGTTATGAAAAATGACAGGAATGATCTTACCCTATACTGTTTACCGAAACTGCCTCAAGAAATACCATGCCCTGTTGGAACAACTTCCATGAAGTCTGAGTCAACCTGATTGAGGCATATCGATATATAGAATCCCTGAAAAACCTTGAGGAGATAGAAGGATCGACCTTATAGAAGACCCAATCGATTGTACGCAACATTTAAAGAGGGCAATACCTAGCACGAATCAATGAATGGAAAGAATACTACCAAATCATACAACTCTGAGATGAAGAAGTTGAACATATCTGGAACCAGAAGGATAGGGAAATCTGCCGACGAGCCCTCAAAGGAGTACTCCCTGCCTATGCTGCAAAAATGGCTGAACAGATTCATCAACTATTCAAGCATAAGCCTAGTGCTTTAAACCACTTTTGGTGCAGTACATTTCAACTATATAAACTTACACAGAATGACATAAAGAAGCTAGAGGAAGAGGTAAAACAGTTACAAAGAGATTTCTCCAAGTTAGAACTATACCTTAAAGTCTAACTCGTAGAAAGGAAGGAGATGTAACAGAACATTTTGTGATGATATATAATTTGATCATGTGAGATCACATTCATATAACCCATAATAATACTGAGACTCAAAGTATTATTGAGATCTGAAGTGTTATTGAGATCTATAATCACATTATAACCTAAAATAGTATTTTGATCTGATATATTATTTCACTGCTCAATTATATTATAACCTAATATATCATTTTATTATATTCTAGCTAATCAATTTGTATCTTATATTTAGCTGAGCTAATCAGAAATTCAAGTAGTAACCTGGATAGCTGCCTATATAGCACCTTGTAATTTCTTATAAATACCTCGCTTGCAATTATTAATAAAATTTGGACTGCAACAAGCTAAGGAAGCTTACAACAGATAACCCAAGTGATACTGAAGCCTTACTCAAGGAGTAAGTAAATGAGATAGTTTTGAAATTCTAATAGATACACTTTATTCAATCAATCACACTTAAATCTTACTAGTTAACACCTATATTGATATATTACCCTTCTTAAGATACTACTGCATAAACTGCTAAGACCCTTAAAAACATATTTTCTGCGATTGCTCAACTCCGAGTATTTTGCTGTTAATATATTTTAGTCTGTCATATTATATATTATATTTTGAGCATTCTATTATTAGTTTATTTTAAAATATAATATTAGAAAGTATCAAAATATTTCAAAATATACTAATAATAAAGTACTATATAATATTATAAGATTTACTATTAAATAAGATATACTCTTAAAAGAAGTTATAAAAATTATCAAGAATTTAAATTAACTATTAGATAATGTGACAATTGATGTATAACTTACTCAATTTTTAAGAACATTCTATAACCTTTACTTCTAATGACAATTCCTGATTAATTATCCTTTAGATCATCTTTGAGCTATCTTTTGTTATCTTCTACTTTTGATTATTAGCTTCCATTTTTAGTTATTGATAACTTTTATTTCTGCTTAATAACTTTTATTTTTACAAAATACCACCACCAGAGTCATTACACATTCTTTGCAACAATTAGATTATATTTTCATAGTGAAGTCTTTATTAGTTATTCTTTAGTTCTTCAAATTTGTATAAATACCTCCTTTATTTTCTAACTAAATAAATCAGTTTATACAGAGTCTTAGAATATCTCAATATCAGTTATAGTAAAGCCTAAAGAGCATAGCATATAGCTATGGTAAGGATATATAAAGAAAGATATTGTATTTGATACTTTGAGCATTCTCACTTGATATATATAAATGAACAACTAGTTATTAGTATATTTGTTATAATAAATAAAAAATTATTAAAAAGATCTAAAGCCTATTTTAATATTAACCTGCTATTCTTAGATATAAAAAAACTACTATTCTTTATTTAGAAAGAAATAACTAACTAGTAATATATAGTTTCTATAATATAAAATATAAATAAATATAAGTTCTCTACCAGCTAATTATATCAAGCAATAAAAAATTAGATATTGAGTGAGATAACAAGAATGAGAGTGCTGATTTATAATATTTGAGTTATTTCAGAGCTATTTTGAGGCTTTTATATATAATCAATAAGAAGATAATAATTTCAACTACTTTTTATTGAAGCAAAATATCAAGCTCTTTATATAAAATAATAATACAGAATAGTAGAACAAATAGCCAAGCACAAAGTACAAATACTATCATAGAGAATAAAAGAAAGAAAAGAGAGTAGAGAATTCAAGCTTAAATACTTAAAAATATAAGAGTTAAGATAGAAAATAAGTCTATAAAGTTATACAATCCAAGAAGTCATTTTATTCATATATTACTAATATATATAGTGTATAATGCTAAAGCTTGGTAAAGCTATATATTTGACAAAAGACTGATGTTTATAAATTTGTTATCATACTTTTATTAAATTCAATTAAATCAAATTAAACTTTAAATTTTTTAATAAAAAGGCTTAATTTTTCAAATTTAGTCAATAAATAATTTTCTATTATAACAAATATACTAAAAATCAGTCATTTATTCATGTGTACCAAGTGAGAATACTTAGAGTATCAGACATGATATCTCTCTTTGCATATCCTTACTATAGCTATATATTATACTCTTTAGACTTTACTATAACTGATATTGAGATATTCTAAGACTTTATGCAAACTGATTTATTTAGATAGAAAATAAAGAGAGTATTTGTACAAATTTGAAAGAATATAGTTAGCTTCATTACAATAATAATTTAGTTATTGTGAATTGTATAATTACTGCTAAAATAGTATCCTCACTGCTATAGTAGGTGGCATATATCTTTTATAGTATCCTTATTATAAAAGTAGGTGGCTTGCAGCTGCAGACATAGTCATATAGTACAAATATTCAAAAGGGGAAGATAACTATAACTAAATCAGACATAGTAGCAAGTTTATAAAAATCAGATAGTTTGAGGGTTGGCCATTATACTTTATTATATAACTATTATATAATTAATTTAAACTAGGAGTACTAAATAGTTAAAACATTTTAGTTGTAATTTTATATTTATTAAAAATAATTACTTAGATAAACTTTATTTAGAGATAAATAGTATTTCTAATTTAAATCAGTTATATAATAGTCATATGAGATGGAAGATTATTAATTAAATAGATTTTAAAAATCAAACCTTCTGATTAAAGAATTCAAAGTTTTATTTAATTTAATTTAATTTAATTTGATTTATTAAGAGTACTAGAGATAAATACTATCTAGAGATATACTTTGTTTAATAACAAATCTATCTAAAGATAAACACTATTTGGAAATAATCTCTATCTAAAGATAGACTCTGTTTCTACCTTATTAATATTAGTATTATTATTTTACTCCAAAAATGAAATTATATAAATACTCAAATATTTTATCTTAATAAAATTTAGTTTACTTTTATACTTACTTTAACTAAGCTATAACTCCTTCTTTAAAAATATAAGAAAGTTATTTATAAAACTTTTAGTTTACTTTAAAATAACAAAAGAATTATAACTTTTT
>RBNK01000529.1:0-24467 GCA_003990785.1 Endogone sp. FLAS-F59071 | reverse complement strand
TCATCGAAGCATACCGAGCCTTAGAAGATCCTCCATCTGAACTATTACCTGAGGAAGGATCTGCCCTACGAAGGACTCAAATAATAATGAAAAATATCGACATTGCTCAGAAACGACAAACACAAGACGAATTTCAGGCCTACTACAAGATCGCCAGGATCTGGGAAGAAGATCTCGAACATGTATGAGACCGACGACATGCAGAGGCATGCAAACGAGCACTACATCAAGGGATTCCCCTCCAATCTCAAAGGATTGCCCTCCGAATTTACGGACTCTTCCAGTTTCGGCCAGCTGCCTTGAAAAGACTTACCAAAATTAGACCATCTGCATTTCACCAACTGTCTCAAAATACCTTTGAGGAACTTAAAGAAGAAATCCATGTATTATAAAGAGATTTTGACCAATTGGAACAGTTCCTTGATTTGTGAAACCTTTTAACCGTCTTAAATCTTTAACTATCTTAAATCTTTAACCGTCTTAAATCCATAACTAATATAACTCGTTATATCATATAAATTCATAACTAGTTTATATTTTGAATAGCCAATAGTTTTGAGAATAGTAACAGGGCAGCTACCCGTATAGCACCTCTTCAAAACTGTATAAATATTCCCCCTTTATTTCCATTCAATAAATCTTTGCCTGAGCTTGAGCCCAATACAAGTCTAATAATCCTAACGCAACTAGTGAAGAAAGTATTGCTTAGTGAATTCAAGCCGAGAAATAACCTTTTTGACATCTAACAGATAATTGATTGCTGATACACATCCGAAGGGACTAATATTCCCTAGCGCCTCTAAACATACACTTTAATATTTTTGTAGTATTATTCCTCTACAACCCCTATTTTCCACTTTGGTTTTACCTACAGTATGGATTTTAGCCCAGCTACTAGTTCCCGATTGAGCCCCCTATCTCCTCCATACTTAGCCGATTCTAGAGACTCATCCTCACAGTGTAGAAAATATGTTTTTAGGGATCTTAGCGGTTTACGTAGTAGTGTCTTAAGAAGGGTAATGTGTCAGTATAAGTGTTAACTGGTAAGATTTAAGTGTGATCAATTGAATAAAGTGTATCTGTTAGAGTCTCGAAACTATCTTAATTACTTACTCCTTGAGTAAGGCTTTCAGTATCCCTTAGGTTGTCTGTTATAAGCTTCCTTAGCTTATTGCAGTCTGAATTTTATTGATAATTATAAGCGGGGTATTTATAAGAAATTATAAGGTACTATATGGGTAGCTACCCAGGTTACTACTTGAATTTCAGATTGGCTCAGCTAAATATAAGGTACAAATTGATTAGCTAAGATATAATAAAATAATATATTAGGTTATAATGTAATTGGGCAGCAAAATAATATATTAGATTAAAATACTATTTTAGGTTATAATATAATTGCAGATCTCAATAACACTTCAGATCTCAATAATACTTCAAGTCTTAGTATTATTATGGGTCACATAACTGTGATCTTACATAATCAAATTATATGTTATTACAAAATGTTCCATCACATCTCTGTCCTTTCTATGAGTTAGACTTCAAGGTATAGTTCTAACTCGGAGAAATCTCTTTGTAACTGTTTTACCTCTTCCTCTAGCTCCTTTATACTATTCTGTATAAGTTGATGTAGTTGGAATGTACTGTATCGAAAGTGGTTCAAAGCACTAGGCTTGTGCTTGAATAGTTAATAAATCCATTTAGCCATTTTTGCAGCATAGGTAGGGAGTGCTCCTTTAAGGGCTCATTGACAGATTTCTCTATCCTTCCAGTTCCAGATATGTTCAACTTCTTCATCCCAAAGTTATATGATTTAGTAGTATTCTTTCTATTCATTAATTTGTGCCAGGTGTTATCTCCTTTGAATGTTGTATATAATCAATCGTATCTTCTGTAAGGTTAATCCTTCTATTTCCTCAAGGTCTTCCAGGGGTTCTATATCTCAGTACGCCTCAATCAGGCTGACTCAGACTTTATGGAAGTTGTTCCAGCAGGGTATGGTACTTCTTAAGGTGGTTTCAGTAAACAATGTAGAGTAAGATTGTTCTTGTTGTTTTTCATAACTGATATATAGTTCCTTTTATACTGGCGATATAGTATGATCCTTCCTATTTTGGGTCTAATTTTACTGACCATGAAGACTCTACTATGTTCCGGTATAGTAAGACCTGGTCACTAATCTTCAATCTCTTGATTTCCTTGTATTCCTTGTCATAATTCTTCTTTTGTCGATCTTGTGCAATAGCAATAAATTCTCTCACCTTGTTTCAGACATTGTGTAATTTTTGAATTTCCTTTGTCACATGATGCTCGATTTGTGTTTCCCAAGAGGTGTGGCTGAGTTCTAGGGTAGTCATTACTTGGTCTACCAGCTGATGAGCTTTTCTTCTATAAGCGAGCTCAAAAGGGGTGAACTTTATTGTTTCTTGTTTCATTATTCATAGTGCAAATAGAGCAGAAGATAGGTACAAGTCCCAATCTCCTCCTTATGATTGTAGTACTTTAGTGATTGTGTTCTTAATGGTTTGGTTCGTCCGTTTGATAAGTCTATTTCCTTGGGGATGGTAGGCAGTAGTCTTTATCTGGCAGATCCCAAAGTGTTGTATTAATATCTGCATGAATTCATTAATGAATTCAGTTCCTTAATCAGAGGTCATTTCATAGGGTATTCCATAGTGGCAGATAATATCTTCGTAGATAAAGAGTGCAATGTTAAGGGCATCTGCAAGGGGCAAGGCTCTTGCTTCGAGGTACTTGGTCAGGTAATCTACTACTACTATGATATATTGATTTCCTCTAAGTGTTCTTGGTAGTGATCCAACAATGTCTATTCTAATATATTCAAAGAGTCCTCCAGGTATAATCAGTTGTAAGGTCTCGACTTCCTTTTCTCGATGCCTCTTCTGGCAAGTTTTGCATCTTCTGATATATTCTTTAATATCTTCATACATGTTCTTCTAATAATATTTTTCTGATAATCGTTGATATGTATTGTCTACACCTATGTATCCTGCAAGCTAATGATTATAAGAGGCCTGAAGTACCATCTGCTTTTTGTATTCAGGAACTACAAGTTATATCTGTCCTCTGTGTTGTCGGTAAAGTATATTATTCTTGATAAAATAGTTAAGTGCCATTGTTCGTATAAGCTGTTGATCATTTTCATTCATCGTCCCAGTAAAGATTAGATTACTGAGATAATCCAAATATCCATTATAGAGTTTAGTATCCATTGGGTAGGTATATTCTTTTTAGTTCAGAGTGTCGATCTTAGATAAATTGGGGTAGGTGTGAGAGGGTGTCCACATTCTGATGATTCCATCCTTTTCTATATTGTGTCATGAAGTCATACTTCTGCAGTATAGCTAGCCATTGTGCATATATTCCTATCAGATTTGATTTGTTCCAAAGCCATTTGAGGGCTGAGTGGTCTGTTATTAGGGTGAACTGTTTTCCAATCAGGAAGTAGTGAAAGTGTTGTATAGCCCAAATGACTGCTACACATTCTAGTTGGGTAGCTCTATAGGAAGGTTCTGCTCTATGAGTAGCTCATCCTGCATAAGCAATTACATACTCTCCATCTTTGTTATCTTGTACCAAAATTGCTCCAAGTCTGAATGATGATGCATTTGTATACAGCTTGAATACTTTTATAAGATCCAGTCTTGCCATCACTGGTGTGTGGGTAAGTGCTTCCTTGATCAGGTTGAAGACAGTTTGTACAGCTGATGTCTATTCCTATGCTCTTCCCTTTCTTTGTAACATGTGCAGGGGTGCAGTAATTTTAGAGTAACCAGGGATAAACCTTTTATAGAACTGAACCAGTCCTAAGAATCTTTGTAAGGTTATCTTATCTTGCGAGGTTGGAAAGGCTTTGACAATTTCGGTCTTCTTTGGGTCTAGGTGGATTTCTCCTCTATCAATTATAAATCTGAGATATTTAATTTTCTTCTATCCAAAGTAGCATTTTGTTAGCTTAATCCTTAGTCCATGTCTTCTAAGTTATTTAAATACTTCCTTCAGGATCACTATATGTTCTGCAAAGTTCTCTATATAAATGTTGATATCATCGATATAAACAATTACTCTATATCCAATCAAGTCATAAAAGATCTTATTTATTGCAGCCTAAAAGGTGGCAGGTATGTTGCAAAGTCCAAAGGACATTCTTGTAAATTCGTACTATCCGAATGGTGTTATAAATGCTGATTTCTCCTATACTTCAGACATCATTCTGATTTGATTATATCCTGCCCATAGGTCTAGAGTTAAGTAAATTTGTGCCTTCTTCAACATGTTTTGTAAGTTCTCTGAATGCGGGATCGGATATGCATGCTTTTTAGTGACTAAGTTCAATTTGTGGTAATTGATAACTATTCTCTGTCCATCCTTCTTTGGTACTATACTGATAGGTGATGCCTAAGGGCTTTTTGACCATATAATTACTTCTAATTCTAATAGCTCTTAAACATGCTTTCGTACAAAGTTATAATAGTTGGCTAGTAATCTATAGAGTGCTTGTTTGATTAGTTTGGCATCTCTTGTGTTGATATAGTATATAAAGAAGGCTTGGTCTGGTAGATCCTTGAAACTGATTGTGATGATATTGTTGAAATTTGATCTTCGAATGTATGTGTTTTGGAGTAAAAGAGCACACTGGCTTATGAAGCCAATATGCATGTATTTATTAATGCTAAATTATGATTGGTTGATACAACAAAGATCGTCTAAGCCACGATTGAGTGACGTAACAATCGATCATTGATAGGAGAGATATAATAAGCTAATAATTTCAACACTCCCCCTGCTTGATATATCTCAAGAAAAAAAATAAATAAAAATAAAAATAAAAGAATAAAAATAGAGTGTTCAATTGTACATCACGAATGGTATCCATGAAGTACATTTACTATAAATAACTATATGTAAAATACTACTTAAGTGATAAGAATGACATGATAAAGAACATAAAAGTTTTAGAATAAAAGAGTTAGTTACATAAGCCCATTTTTGCAATCAATGTTTCAAGTCTTGGTCACGCAAGTGGCTTGGTTAATGTATTGGCGATCATTTCATCTGTCACCATGTAAATGATATCTATCACCTTTGATTCAACTTTCTCTCGAATAAAGTGATGCTGAATGTCGATATGCTTTGATTGAGCATGATTAATTGGATTTTTGGCGAGGGCAATTGCTGATTGGTTGTCTTCAAATAAGGTTATTGCACAATTCGGCAAATATCCTAGCTCATCCAATAGGGTGCATAGCCAAATAACTTCTTTTGTCGCATGTGCTAATGCTATATATTCTGCCTCAGTTATTGATAGAGCAACGGTTGCTTAGTGTTTGCTTGACCAGCTGATGGCTCCTCCTGATAGGTTGAAAATATATCCCATAGTTGATTGTCGTGTGTTAATGTCTCCTCCCCAGTTGGCATCACTAAAACCGATCAGTTTTAGATCCTGATTACGTTCAAGGCACAGCTTATAATTGGCTGTTCCTTTAATATATCTTAATAATCGTTTGAGGGCGTGGTAATGTTCTTGCATTGGATTGGCTGAAAATTGACTGATAATGCTGACAGTAGCAGCTAGATCAGGTCTTGTTCCAATCATCAGGTATATTATGCTACCAATCATTTGTCTAAATAGACTTTGGTCTGCAGATTTTCCTCCTTCAGCTTTGAGTTGGATGGATGGATCAAGGGGTGTACTGATTGGCTTGGCGTCCGTCATGTTAAACCTTGTAATAATTTGATTGGCGAAGTGACTTTAATCAATTGTGATCGTATGTGTTTTTCGATCATGCATGACTCAAATACCCAAAAAATGTTTAATTTCGCCACAGTCCGTCATATCGAATGCATTGCTAAGTTCTGCCTTGAATTTGTTTATTATTTCCATCGAATCAGCCAGAATTAGTAGATTGTCGACATATATAGCAATAATTATCAGCAATTGATATTAATTGTCTTGTCTTCTCCTTAGATAAATGCTGTAATCCAATTGTAGTCTTGTAAAATTTGATTGGCTGAGGTAGTTGTCAATCTTCTGATTCCACATACAAGGTGATTGCTTTAGTCTATACAGTGATCGATTGAGCTTACACACAGCTCTCGGTGATAGCTCCGATTGGTCGATTCCTTCAGGTACCATCATATAGATCTCTTCATCAAGATCGCTATTCAGGAACGCAGTTTTTATATCCATTTGGTAAATTTCTAAGTTTAGGGTTGCTCCAATCGATAAAAGTGCCCTGATCAACGTAAATTTCGCCACAGGAACAAATATTTCATCGTAATCAACTCCTTGCTGTTGTGAATATCTCTTGGCCACTAATCTTGCCTTATACCTGGCAACCGATCCATCAGTGTTGAGTTTCTTTTTAAATACCCATCTGCATCCAATCAGCTTGCGTCCTGTAGGCACCTTAGGTACAATCATCCATGTGTCATTATTCTTAAGTGATTTAAGCTCTTGATTGATCGCTTCCTCCCAAAGCTTTGTATCAGGCAGAGAAATTGCCTCCTTGTAGGTTATTGGGTCATCGGTCGATTCAATTAAATTAGCTTCTAATATGCGATCTTGCTAAATTTGTAGAGCTTCAGTGTCAATTAATTGTTCGATTGACTCCCAGGTGTTGTTATCATCATTATAGCCTAGCCATTTAACTAGATATTCCCTTTTTTCATCAATCTTGCATTCTCCGATGATCACTTCGATGATATATTCTTGATCTTCTGGGTTAACGATTGTTGGGGATTTTAATATAATAGATTCATTGAATGTGACATCGTGGCTGATCTCTATCCTCCTATTGGTTGGATCCCAGAGCCTGTATGCCTTCTTTTTGTCATGATAGCCAATCATTTTAAGCTTTTTGAATTAGGGTGCCAGTTTCAACCTTTTTCCTTTGCGAATATGCATATACACGTCAGCCCATATGACGTGCAAGTTACTGATATCAGGCTTGTGACCATGCCATAATTCAAATAGTGAAGCACTCTCCTTATTAGCTCATGTTGGCAATCGGTTGTGTAAATATGTAGTACTTGCAGCAAGTTCCGCCCAAAGTTTGTTAGGTATGCCGGCAGTAATTTTAACTGCCCGGATTGATTCCATCAACGTCCGGCTATATCGTTCGGCTACACCATTTTGTTGCAGCATGTCCGGTGTCATCATTTCATAATGAATTCTGTTTTTGATTAAAAATTTATGCATCTTGGTGCTTACATACTCTCCTCCTCCATCTGATCGGAGAATCTTGAGTTTTTGGCCTGATTGCATCTCGGCGAATGCCTTGAATGTCCGGAATCGATCAAATATATCATTTTTGTTGTCAATAAAATATGTTGTGACATAGCGAGTGGCGTCATCGATGAATGTTAATATATATTTTGCTCCATTTACTGATGGCGTGGGCATCGGCCCGCACAGATCTGTGTGCACCCTTCTGATAGGCTCCATCGATCGATTTTTCATGTATCTGAATGGCTTGCAGTGCGACTTCACGTGTTCATATCTGGTGCATATTTTGATTTGTCCGGTTGACAGCCGCACATCTCCGAGCCCTATGACAAATTTGTTGATTGATTGCAGAGTGTTTCGGCCTGGATGGCTTAATCGGTGATGCCATAATGTATAGTCATCGATCTTGAAATCAGTGATGTTTGCAATCTTGGAATCGGCTATGTTGGAATCGGCGATGTTTGCTTCTAGCTCTGGCTCTGGTGATGTCGATAAATGAAATAGGTCACCATCAGCTTGTCCGATTTTGATTTTTTCATGATCTGCGCTGATTTTAATTACTGATCCATCGCTCTTGAAGGTTATATCATTTCTGTCATGTATCAATGCCTGTACAGATATTAAATTTCTGGTGATCTCTGGTACATATAAGACGTCCCATAATTTCAGCTCATCGTCAAGCTCAATTGTCCCAATATGCATCACGCATAATTTCTCATTCCCTGCATATGTGACCAAGCCATCGTGCTCAGCCACCATCTCAAAAAGCTCCAATTGGTTGAACATATGTTGCGTGGCATCTGAATTGATGATAGCGCCAATTGCCAGATTTACTTCAGCTCTCGGTTTAGTCTTTTCTTTTTCTTTTTCTATTTTTACCTAATCATTGAATTTGTTACATTGAAATATTCCGTATTCTCCCTCACAGACGTAACATTTCTGAGGGTGTCCCTGAAAATTCCCACTTCAATTGGCTCCACGATTGCTGCCTTAGTCACCTCTGTCATTATGAC
Organism: Endogone sp. FLAS-F59071; assembly: GCA_003990785.1. Classification (NCBI taxonomy): domain Eukaryota; kingdom Fungi; phylum Mucoromycota; class Endogonomycetes; order Endogonales; family Endogonaceae; genus Endogone; species Endogone sp. FLAS-F59071. The sequence continues at coordinate 16,202 of RBNK01000529.1, read as the reverse complement.
CTCCTTGATTGTTTCCATTATCATTGTTATAGCCTCGGCTTCGTCCGGCGCTTCTGCCTCGGTTGTCGTGACCGCCGCCTCAGTAACCACCTCGGTCGCCACCTTGGTTACTACTTCAGTAGCCACCTCGGTAGCCACCTCGGTCTGTCACGTGGGCTTCGTCGCGCCTCTGCTTGTTATCCAAGTCGAACCTGATGCATGCGAGTTGTAAAACCTCTAGCATTGTCGGCATATTCTTCCGCGCAAGTATTAATTCCCGGTACCTGGAGCTTAGACTCTGGAGATATTACAGTATAGCTTCTGTGTCGGTCATATCTTTGATTTGCGCCATAATTCAGTTGAATGCGTCATTATAATCTTTGATTGATCCTTTTTGCTTTATCATCGCAAGCTTATCGCACATTCATAATAATTGTTCTATTGGTGCGTATTTTTGCGTCATAGCCTCTTTAAGCTCATTCCATGAGTTAAATTCTCCTGATGTGTTCACGTACCTCTGTAACCACATTCTAGCATTGCCTGTAATTTTACTGATCGCTGTGTTGACTTCCTCCTTTTATATTGATAGATTGGCGCTGGTGATAAATTGCTCTATAGTATCAAAGTAATCGAACAATCTGGGTATGCCACCTGATCCATCGAATTTGTTGATCGATCTCAGGTACTCCTTTGCCAGATTGTTAAGCTTTGTTGATATTGTTGGTAATAGTGATGGTGATTGTCTTTGTGGTGTGTTGCCTTCTATAGCTGCGTTCTGATTAGTTGGCGCGCTAGGTGATGTGATCGTTTTGTCGATTTTTGCCATCAATTCGCCCATTAGAGTTGCAAGCATGTCTAATTTATCTTCCTGATTTCTGATCATTGTAGCCATCTGTTTCTGTCGATCAAGGCTAAATGCAATATTGCTCTGATGGTTGCTATCCAATCCTTCGTCGTCATCAAGGGTTTGATATCTGTCTGTTTTTGATTTAGACCACAATCTTGTTGATCTTGTTGCTGATGACGATGATACGTATAGATTGTCCATTTCGTCGTATCACGTCGTTGAATACTATGTCGTTACATGTTTATCGCATTACTTTATTGTGGTGTCATTTGTCACGTTGTTTATCATATTGTTTGACGCGTTGTTTACAATTTTAAATAAACACTTATAGTAATCGTAGTTATAATTGTGTAGATACTATGATTGCGTAGATCTCAGGTTGTCGAGCTGCAATTCGAGCAGCTTGGGGCTTATAACCTGTTGAAATTTGATCTTCAAATGTGTGTGTTTTGGAGTAAAAGAGCATACTGGCTTATGAAGCCAATATGTGTGTATTTATTAATGCTAAATTATGATTAGTTGATACAACAAAGATTGTCTAAGCTACGATTGAGTGACGTAATGATCGATCGTTGATGGGAGAGATATAATAAGCTAATAATTTCAACAGATATCTTTATACTCATTCAGTAGGTCTTATAACTGTTTCTTCTGATTCAGTAACAGATTTTCATTGAGGGAGTAGATGTGCTTCTTAGTATTTTCCTGGTTATCCAGTCTTTCCATTATCATATTTGCTTGTCCAGTTGATCCAAATTCTTTCTTTCTACATTGTGTTTCTTCTAAGTTTTCCACTTCTTTCAAAGGTTACTGTTCACATTTGATGATCACCATTTGAACAATTCAATCTCCTTGATATATCTTGAATTGGCTATAGTTGTAGTTAACTAGTCCAACCTTAATTTCTCCTCTGTAGTCTTCATCTATTAATCTAGAGAAAGCTCCTATTCCAGAGTTGCAGTAAAGTCTACTTCTTGCCCATACTTGCACATATTATCCAGGTGGTAGAGCAATAGTGATTCCAGTTTTTATGAAGGCTAATGATTTCAGTTCTAGGGTGTAGTCTTCATCTGCATATAAGTCATAACCTGTGGCTTCTTCAGTTTTTCTCTTTGGTATGATTATGCTTTCTATCAGTTTCTTGACTCGAGTTGCTGTCTCTTTTTCTTCAGCCATGAATACTTCTTTGAAGGTGGGGATTTTTGGTTCCTTTCATTGTTCGTGAGTTGTGTCTTAAGGTAGGTTCTGCCATAAGTCCTTCCACCACTAATAGTGCATGCTGATACATTCATCAGGGTGAATTATTTCCTCAAGTGCGATGATTTTTTCTTCTGAGTCTGAATTGCTTTCTTCAATTAGGATAGGTCTGTCATCTTCACTATCCTCTTGAAATAAGACTCTGACTTCTATGAGTGTCTGAGTAGTATAAACTTCATTGCTCCATTCATTAGGTACTTCTTCATTTTCATTTTTTTCAAGTACTATCTGTTCTTGTTCCTGATCATGATATTCTTTCCAAGTCTCATGGTAATTGATATCATATGGTTCATCTGGATATCTAACCTAGTTTTCACATTCTCAAAGATTATAGGGGTTGACTTCGTCCCAGTAGCATCCTTACAGGTAGATGTTGTAATTTTCCCAAAGATGTCCTTTGCTGATGTATCTAATATTTATCCAAAAGCAATCTCATACTTCTCCAGTATTATCTGCAAATAGGTGGGGGTTCTTTCCATTAAATGGTCCATAATTTATTGAGGATGGGGTCTTTTGGCAGATCTGTGACAGTCTTGGTTTCTTGATCCTTTTCTCTGTCAGCAAATACATTTCCAAAGTATTCTAGTAAGATATCAACTTTGTATCACCACAAGTGCACATCATCTTGATACAATAGATACATTGCTCACAAAATGGACATTTAGTATTCCTTATGTTGTATTCAATCAACTGGTCCTTCTCCAAAGGTGTTAGGTGGCAGTATTCACTATAGATCACTATGTTAGCTTCTTCTTCTTCTACCATGTTGAGATGCACCGGTCCAGAAGTTATTTCTTCATCTATATCACTTTCATCTTCCAGTCTCTGAGTGAGTTTTGGTACTACTCCTTTCTGAATATCTAGAGGTATGCTGAACTTCTTTCCATAGTTGATGAAGATTAATCTTTGTGCATCTAGATCAATTCTGGCTTTAGCTTTCTTCAACCAGCTGTTGCCTAAGATGGCATTATAGGATTGTGCATCAGTGATAACCATTCTGATAGTGTGATGGAACATTTTGTGACAACACATAATTTGATCATATGAAATCACAAGTCATGTGACTCTCAACAACGTTGAGACCTGTAGCGTTGTTAAGACTTATAGCATTGTTGAGATCCGCAATCACACTATAACCTAAAATAATATTTCGATCTGATATATTATTTCGTCGCCCAATTACATTATAACCTGATATATCATTTATTATATCATAGTCAATCAATTTGTACCTTATATTTAGCCGAGCCAATCAGAAATTCAAGTAGTAACTTGGGTAGCTGCCCGTATAGCACCTTGTAATTTCTTATAAATACCCCGCTCACAATTATCAATAAAATTCGGACTGCAACAAGCTAAGGAAGCTTACAACAGATAACCTAAGGGATATTAAAGCCTTACTCAAGGAGTAAGCAATTGGATAGTTTTCGAGATTCTAACAGATACACTTTATTTGATTGATCATACTTAATTCTTGCTAGTTAACACCTACATCGACACATACTCTTCAAAGCCGCTACCGCATAACCTGCTAAGACCCCTGAAACATATTTTCTACACTTGCTCAATTCAGAGTATTTCACCGTTAATATATTTTAGTCCATCACAATTGGTGCCGACTGGCAGGAAATCAATCAACATATCGACCGATTTGTTACCTATATTGCATAACCGAACTTGCCGAAACCCATAGTGGAAGACAAAAGCAAGAACGGCACTACCACAGCTACCACCCGTATTACTACAACTACCTAGGAGAAGACCTCAAGAAGACAAAGAAACCATGACAGACAGACTACCTACCTTTTATGGATATACCAAGGAATATGTTCAAGAATTCCTAGATAATTTGGAAAGCTACTTCACAGCCAAAGGAATGGTCAGCATCTGATGGTTATCTATCCTGGCCACCCAACTTAGAGGACCTGCAAGAGAAGCATATCGTGTGGCCCTAACAGATGTAGCACCCACGGGACTAGGAGGATTAATCCTCGCAGCTACAGCAGCAGCTGGAAATAACCCCCCTGCCGCAACACTAGCCACTGCTCATTGGGACGTTATAAGAGCTTGGTTAGAAGAGAAGTATTTCACCAAACAGAAGCGAGAATCGATCAAAGAACAGCTATTCAACATGAAGATGTCAATCAATCAATACCCAGAAGACTAGGTTAATACCATCGATTAGTATATGCAACTCTGTGGAGAAACCAGCCTGGTTGTATGAGAAATGGTGTTCATGAACGGCTTACCTGCAGATATCCAATGCTATATCAAGAGGTTTGGCCCTCGAAGTATGGAAGAGAAAGTTAGGATGGCACAGGCCTTTTGGGATACCGAAGCAGGACACTCAGCATCCCTATATGACAAGTTACCACAAGACTTACGCAGGAAATTCAGCACTGGAATACCTGTAGTTCAAATGGTACCTGCATCAGCCGAACCACCTGAAGAAGACACTATCAAACCGACAATCATAGCAAAAACGGGAAAAACAACACATGAGGATGAAATGGAGAAGATTACCAAGATGTTCTCAGAGATGACAGCACATATAGCTGACCTTGAAGCCAAGGTGATCCGCCAGAACAGGCAACCGAGAGGAACTTTCATTGCTGAAGAATGCAATAGGACCAAGATAAACTGCTTCCTCTACAGAAGACGTGGTCACTTTGCCAAGGATTGCCGAACCAGGAGCTGGAAGGAAGGACGGGAGAAAGAAGAAGTAAAGAAGGCTGACCATGCCAACGTAGTGCAAGAAATTGAAGAAGAAGATGAAGAATTTGACGAAGAATACCTGGAGGCCTACCCGGTTGAAGCAGTCAGCTACACTACCACTAGGAAGACTCCCTACCCAAGAAAGAAGCCGATCCAGGAACCCGAAGTTATTATTGAAAAGCCTAAGAAGCCAACACAAAGGCAACAGTTGAATGAGGATCAATGGGACAAAGCCTTCAAACAGATAATGCAACCTGGCGAGATAGTTACTTCGACTACCGGAGATGAAGAAATAACGGATCAGGAAGAAAACAAGGAGAAGAAGCCTAGGAGGGTTAAGGAATTCGAGTATGACCCATGGAAGGATATTGCTAGTCAGAAGGCAAACATTACCTTCAAACAACTCTTCCAAATCGCACCATCGACGAAGCAAAAGGTGAAGACGCAGATTACCGAAACCAAACCAACCATCTGGTTCGAGGAAGTTAACACCGCCGAAGAACAAGAGGAATGAACTTATACCTCATCCACCTATGTACAATGCAACATTGGAGGATTAGCATGCTCAGTAATTATCGACACTAGAGCAGGAGTTAGCATTATTGCCAAGCATTTCCTAGACCACCTGGGATGGGATATTGATGAACCTGCCACCTCTACTTTGGTCGTCGCAAGTGGGAAAAGCAGCATACCCCTAGGAGTACTCCAAGAAGTACCGGTCCAGTTTGGAACAGAAATCATATCCGTCAGAATGGTGGTCACTAATGCACAATCCTACAATGCTGTCTTAGGCAACAGCTGGTTAAAGAAAGCTAAAGCCCGAATTGACCTGGATGCACAAAGGTTAATCTTCATCAACCATGGAAGAAAGTTCAGTGTACCTTTGGATATTCAGAAAGGAGTAGTACCAAAACTTACTCAGAGGCTGGAAGACGAAAGTGATACAGATGAAGGAATAACCCCCGGACAGGCGCACCTTAATTTGGCGGAAGAAGAAGAAGCAAACGTAGTGATCAATAATGAATATTGCTGCCTAACACCTTCGGAGAAGAACCAGTTGATTGAGTATAACATGAGGAATACCAGATGCCCATTCTGTGAGCAATGCATCTATTACGCCGAGATGATATGCACTTGTAGTAATACAAAGTTGATATCTGACTAAGATACCTTGGAGATGCATTTGCCAACTGAGAAAAGGATCAAGAAACCAAGATTATCACAGACCCGCCAAAGAACTCCACCCTCAATGAATCATGGACCGTATGATGGAAGAAACCCTCATCCATTTGCAGACAACACCGGAGAAGTGTGGGACTGTTTCTGGATGAATATCGGACATATCGGCAAAGGATGTCTTTGGGGAAATCGCAACATCTACCTGCAAGGATGCTATTGGGATGAAGTCAATCCCTATGACCTTTAGGAATGCGAAAACTGGGTCAGATATCCAGACGAACTGTATGACATCAACTACCATGGAACTTAGAAGGAACATTATAATCAAGAACAAGAACAGATGATATCCGAAGAAAATGAAGATGAGATAGTACCTGAAGAATGGAGCAATGAAGTTTATACTACTCAGACAACCATTGAAATCAGAGCCCTGTTCCAGGAAGATGATGAAGATGATGGACCTATTCTGATTGAAGAAAGTGACTCAGACTCAGAAGAAGAAATCATCGCACTGAAAGAAATAGTTCACCCCGACGAATGCATCAGCATGTGCTATTGGTGGTGGAAGGATTTGTGGCAAAACCTACCACAAGATACAACTCATGAACAGTGGAGAGAACCGAAGATCCCTACCTTCGTTGAAGAAGTATTCACGGTTGAAGAAAAGGATACAGCAACTCGAGTCAAGAAACTGACAGAAAGTGCAATTATACTAAAGAGAAAAACCAAAGGAGCCACAGGTTATGATCTATATGCAGACGAAGATTGCACCCTTGAACCAAAATTATCAGCTTTTGTAAAAACTGGAATTGCTATTGCCCTACCACCCGGACAGTGTGTGCAAGTATGGGCAAGAAGTGGACTCTACCGTAATTCTGGGATAGGAGCCTTCCCTGGATTAATAGATGAAGACTACAGAGGAGAAATTGAGGTTGGACTAGTTAACCACAACCACAGCCAATTCAAAGTCTACCAAGGCGATCGAATTGCTCAAATGGTGATCGTCAAGTGTGAACAGCAACCTTTGAAGGAAGTAGAAAACCTAGAAGAAACACGACGTGGAAGAAAAGAATTTGGATCAACTGGACAAGCAAATGTGATAATGGAAAGACTGGATGATCAGGAAAGCGCTAAAAAGCACATCTACTCTCTCAATGAAAACCTGTTACCAAACCAAAAGAAACAGTTGCAAGACCTACTGAAGGAGTATGAGGATATTATCGCAATCAGTTTCAAGGACCTACCGAACCAAGCCTTCTTCATGCACCATATTGACACAGGAGATGCCAAACCGATCAAACAGGCACCCTACAGATTGCCAGCCAACTATCATGACTTCATACGAAAGCATGTTCAAGAGCTATTGGAGTCAGGAGGGATTGTACAATCAAAGAGCCCTTGGGCATCACCTATCAGTATAGTACCGAAGAAGGATGGACAGAGAATGGTTATCGATTACCGCAAATTGAACTCAGTTACCAAGAAGTACGCATACCCGATCCCGCACTCAGAAGACTTATAAAACATGTTGAAAAAGGCGCAAATCTATTCAACCTTGGATCTATGGGCAGGATATAACCAAATCGGAATGACACCTGAAGCATAGGAGAAGTCAGCATTTGTTACACCATTTGGACAGTATGAATTCACAAGAATGTCCTTTGGACTTTGCAATGCACCCGCCACCTTCCAGGCTGCAATGAACGAGATCTTCTATGATTTGATTGGACATGGAGTGATTGTGTACATTGACGACATCAACATTTACACAGAAAACTTCGCAGAACACATGATGATCCTGAAGGAAGTATTTGAACGACTCAGAAAGCATGGACTAAGGATCAAGCCAACAAAATGCTACTTTGGACAGAAGAAAATTGAATACCTCGGATTTATAATTGACAGAGGAGAAATCTGCCCAGACCCAAAGAAGACTGAGATTGTCAAGGCCTTTCCGATTCCATAAGATAAGATGGCCTTATGAGGATTCTTAGGACTGGTCCAGTTCTATAAAAGGTTTATCCCTGGTTACTCTGAAATTGCCGCACCTCTACACATGTTGCAAAGAAAAGGAAGAGCATGGGAATGGACATCAGCTGCACAAACTGCCTTCAACCTGATCAAGGAAGCACTTACCCACGCACCAGTTATGGCAAGACCGGATCTCACAAAAGTATTCAAGCTGTATACAGATACATCGTCATTTGGACTCGGAGCAATCTTGGCGCAAGATGATAAAGATGGAGAACATGTGATTACTTACGCAGGATAAGCCACCCATGGAGCAGAACCTTCCTATGGAGCTACTCAATTGGAATGTGTAGTAGTCATTTGGGCCGTACAATACTTCTGCCACTTCCTGATTGGAAAACAGTTCACCCTAATAACAGACCACTCAGCCCTCAAATGGCTTTGGAACAAACCGAATCTGACAGGAATGTATGCAAGATGGCTAGCTATACTACAGGAATACGACTTCACAACACAATACAGAAAAGGACAGAATCATCAGAATGTGGACACCCTCTCACGCCTACCCTAATTTATCCGAGATCGACACCCCGAACCAAAAAGAATATACCTACCCAATGAATACTGAACTCTATAATGGATATTTGGATTACCTCAGTGACCTAACCTTTACTGAGATGACAAATGAAAACGATCAACGGCTTATACGGACAACGGCACTTAATTATTTTATCAAAAATAATATACTTTACCGACGACACAGAGGACAAATACAACTTGTAGTTCCTGAACACAAAAAGCAGATAGTACTTCAGGCCTCTCATGACCATCAGCTGGCAGGACACATGGGCATAGATAATACATATCAACGACTATCAGAAAAATATTATTGGAAGAATATGTATGAAGATATTAGAGGATATATTAGAAGATGCGACACTTGCCAGAAGAGGTGCCAAGGAAAGGAAGTCGAGACCTTACAACCGATTGTACCTGGAGGACCCTTTGAACATATTGGAATAGACATTGTTGGACTACTACTAAGAACACTTAAAGGAAATCGATACATCGTAGTAGCAGTAGATTACCTGACCAAGTACCCCGAAGCAAGAGCATTGCCCCTTGCAGATGCCCTTAATATTGCACCTTTTATCTATGAAGATATTATCTGCCGCCATGGAATATCTTATGAAATGACCTCCAATCAAGGAACTGAATTCGTTAATGAATTCATGCAGATATTGATGCAACACTTTGGGATCCACTAGATAAAGACTACTGCCTACCATCCCCAAGGAAATAGACTCACTGAACGAACGAATCAAACTATCAAGAACACGATTGCTAAAGTAGTACAATCACAAGGAGGAGATTGGGACTTGTACCTACCTTCCGCCTTATTTACACTACGAACAATGAAACAGAAGACAACAAAGTTCACCCCTTTTGAGCTCGCTTACAGAAGAAAAGCCCATCAGCTGGTAGACCAAGTAATGACCACCCCGGAACCCAGCCACACCTCCTGGGAAAAGCAAATCGAGCATCGTATGACAAAGGAAATCCAAGAATTACACAATGTCCGAAACAAGGCGAGAGAATTTATTGCCATCGCACAAGATCGATAAAAGAAGAATTACAACAAGGAACACAAGGAAACTGAAAGATTGAAGATTGGTGACCAAGTCTTACTATACCGAAACATAGTAGAGTCCTCCTGGTCAGCAAAATTGGACCCAAAATGGGAAGGACCATACTATATCGCGAGTATAAAAGGAACTATGTATCAGTTATGAAAAACGACAAGAACAATCCTACCCTATACTATCCACCGAAACCACCTCAAGAAATATCATGCCCCGATGGAACAACTTCCATGAAGTCCGAGTGAGCCTAATCGAGGCCTACCGACATATAGAACCTCTGGAGGACCTTGAGGAGATAGAAGGATCGACCTTACAGAAGACCCGATCGATTGTACACAACATTCAAAGGAGGCAACACCTGGCACGAATTAATGAATGGAAGGAATACTACTGAATCGCACAACTCTGGGATGAAGAAGTTGAACATATCTGGAACCAGAAGGATAGAGAAATCTGTCAACGAGCCCTCAAGAGAGCACTCCCTGCCTATAATGCAAGAATGGCCGATCAGATTTATCAACTATTCAAGTACAAGCCTAGTGCTTTAAACCACTTTCGGTGCAGTATGCATCAACTGAATCAACTGACACAGAATGAAATAAAGGAGCTAGAGGAAGAGATAAAACGGTTACAAAGAGATTTCTCCAAGTTAGAACTGTACCTTGAAGTCTAACTCATAGAAAGGAAGGAGATGTGATGGAACATTTTGATGACACACAATTTGATCATGTGAAATCACAAGTCATGTGACTCCCAACAATGTTGAGACCTTTAGCATTGTTGAGACCTTTAGCGTTGTTAAGATCTGCAATAACACTATAACCTAAAATAGTATTTCAATCTGATATGTTATTTCATTGCCCAATTACATTATAACCTGATATATTATTTTATTATATCTTAGCCAATCAATTTGTACCTTATATTTAGCCAAACCAATCAGAAATTCAAGTAGTAACCTAGGTAGCTGCCCATATAGCACCTTGTAATTTCTTATAAATACCCCACTCGCAATTATCAATAAAATTCGGACTGCAACAAGCTAAGGAAGCTTACAACAGACAACCCAAGGGATACTGAAGCCTTACTCAAGGAGTAAGCAATTGGATAGTTTTGAGATTCTAACAGATACACTTTATTCGATCACACAAAAATTCTTGCTAGTTAACACCTATACTGACACCCTTCTTAAGACGCTACCGCATAAACCGCTAAGATCCCTGAAATATATTTTCTGCACTTGCTTAATTCCGAGTATTTCGCCGTTAATATATTTTAGTCCATCACAATTGGTGCCGACTGGCAGAAAATCAATCAACACCTCGACCGATTTGTTACCTATATTGTGTAACCGAACTTGCCGAAACCCATAGTGGAAGACAAAAGCAAGAACGGCACTACCACCACCACTGCCCGTATTACTACAACTACCTAGGAGAAGACTTCAAGAGAATGAAGAAACCAAGGCAGACAGACTACCTACCTTTTATGGATACACCAAGGAATATGTTCGAGAATTCCTAGATGATTTGGAAAGCTACTTTGCAGCCAAAGGAATGGTCAGCACCCAATGGTTGCCTATCCTGGCCGCCTAACTCAGAGGACCTGCAAAAGAAGCCTACCGGGTGGCTCTGACGGATGCAGCAGCCACTGGACTAGGAGGATTACTTCTCGCAGCCACAGCAGCAGCTGGAAATAACCCTCCCGCTGCAACATTAGCCACTGCTCATTGGGACATTACAAGAGCTTGGTTAGAAGAGAAGTATTTCACCGAACAGAAATGAGAATCGATCAAAGAACAGCTATTCAACATGAAGATGTCAATCAATCAATGCCCAGAAGACTGGATTAATACCATCGATCAGTATATACAACTCTGTGGAGAAACTAGCCTGGTTGTATGAGAAATGGTGTTCATGAATGGCTTGCCTGCAGACATCCAGCATTATATTAAGAGGTTTGGCCCTCGAAGCATGGAAGAGAAAGTCAGAATGGCACAGGCCTTTTGGGATACCGAAGCAGGACATTCAGCATCCCTATATGATAAGTTACCACAAGACTTACACAGGAAATTCAGCACTGGAATATCGGTAGTTCAAATGGTATCTGCAGCAGCCGAACCACCTGAGGAGGACACTATTAAACTGATGGTCATAGCAAAAATGGGGAAGACAACTCATGAGGATGAGATGGAGAAGATTACCAAGATGTTCTCAGAAATGACAGTGCACATAGCCGATCTTGAAGCCAAGGTGATCCGACAGAATAGACAACCAAGAGGAACCTTCATCGCCGAAGAATGCAGCAAGACCGAGATAAACTGCTTCCTCTGCGGAAGACGTGGTCACTTTGCTAAAGATTGCCGAACTAGAAGTTGGAAGGAAGGACGAGAGAGAGAGGAAGTAAAGAAGGCCGACCATGCCAATATAGTGCAAGAAATCGAAGAAGAAGATGAAGAATTTAGCAAAGAATACCTGGAGGCCTACCCAGTCGAAGCAGTCAGCCGCACTACTACTAGGAAGACTCCCTACCCAAGAAAGAAGCCGATCCAGGAACCTGAAGTTGTCATTGAAAAGCCTAAGAAGCCAACACAAAGACAACAGCTAAATGAGGATCAATGGGACAAAGCCTTCAAACAGATAATGCAACCTGGCGAGATAGTTACTTCGACCACCGGAGATAAAGAAATGACGGACTCGGAAGAAAATAAGGAGAAGAAGCCTAGGAGGGTTAGGGAATTCGAGTATGACCCATGGAAGGATATTGCTAGTCAGAAAGCAAACATTACCTTCAAACAACTCTTCCAAATCGCACCATCAACGAAACAGAAGGTGAAAATGCAAATTACCGAAACCAAACCAACCATCCGGTTCAAGGAAGTTAACACTACCGAAGAACGAGAGGAGCGAACCTATACCTCATCCGCCTATGCACAATGCAACATTGGAGGATTAGCATGCTCAGTCATTATTGACACTGGAGCAGGAGTCAGTATCATCGCCAAGCATTTCCTAGACCACCTAGGATGGGATATTGATGAACCCGCTACCTCTACCTTGGTCGTCGCAAGTGGAAAAAGCAGCGTACCCCTAGGAGTACTCCGAGAAGTACCGGTCCAGTTTGGAACAGAAATCATACCCATCAGAATGGTGGTCACCGATGCACAATCCTACAATGCTGTCTTAGGCAACAGCTGGTTAAAGAAAGCCAAAGCAAGAATTGACTTAGATGCACAAAGGCTAATCTTCGTTAACCATAGAAGAAAATTCAGCATACCTCTGGATATTCAGAAAGGAGTAGTACCGAAACTCACTCAGAGACCGGAAGATGAAAATGACACAGATGAAGAAATAACCCCCGGACAGGCGCACCTCAACTTGGTAGAAGAAGAAGAAGCAAATGTGGTGATCAATAGTGAATACCGCTACCTGACGCCTTTGGAAAAGAACCAGCTGATTGAGTACAACATGAGGAACACTAGATGTCCATTCTGTGAGCAATGTGTCTATTGCGCAGAAATGATATATACTTGCAGTAATACGAAGCTGATACCTTACCAAGACACCTTAGAGATGCACCTGCCGACGGAGAAGAAAATCAAGAAACCAAGATTGCCGCAGACCCACTGAAGGACTCCACCCTCCATGAATCATGGACCGTATAATAGAAGGAACCCCCATCCATTCGCAGACAACACTGGAGAAGTATGGGACTGTTTTTGGACAAACATCGGACACATTGGCAAAGGACATCTTTGGGAAAATCGTAACGTCTACCTGCAAGGATGCTATTGGGATGAAGTCAATCCTTATGACCTTTGGGAATGTGAAAACTGGGTCAGATATCCGGATGAACCATACGATATCACTTACCATAGGACTTAGAAGGAACATTATGACCAAGAACAAGAACAGATGATACCCGAAGAGAATGAAGATGAGGAAGTACCTGAGGAATGGAGCAATGAAGTTTATACCACTCAGACAACCATTGAAGTCAGAGCCCTGTTCCAGGAAGATGATGAAGATGATGGACCTATCCTGATTGAAGAAAGTGACTCAGATTCAGAAGAAGAAATCATCGTACTTGAGGAAATAATTCACCCTGACGAATGTATTAGCATGTGCTATTGGTAGTGGAAGGACTTGTGGCAAAACCTACCGCAGGACACAACTCATGAACAGTGGAAGAAACTGAATGTCCCCACCTTCGAAGAAGTATTCACGGTTGAAGAAAAGGATACAGCAACCTGAGTCAAGAAATTGACAGAAAGTGCAATCGTACCGAAGAGAAAAACCGAAGGAGCCGCAGGATACGACCTATACGCAGATGAAGACTACACTCTAGAACCGAAATCATCAGCCTTCGTAAAAACTGGAATTGCTATCGCCCTACCACCTGGACAATGTGCCCAAGTATAGGCAAGAAGTGGACTCTACTACAACTCTGGGATAGGAGCCTTCCCTGGATTAATAGATGAAGACTATAGGGGAGAAATCGAGGTTGGACTGGTGAACCACAATCACAGTCAATTCAAAGTATACTAAGGTGACCGAATTGCTCAGATAGTAATCGTCAAATGCGAACAACAACCTTTGAAAGAAGTAGAAAACTTAAAAGAAACACGACATGGAAGGAAAGGATTTGGATCAACTGGACAAGCAAATGTAATAATGGAGAGACTAGATGACCAGGAAAACGCCAAGAAACACATCTACTCCCTTAATGAAAACCTGTTGCCGAATCAGAAGAAACAGTTACAAGACCTGTTGAAGGAGTATGAGGATATTATTGCGATCAGTTTCAAGGACCTACTAGACCAAGCCTTCTTCATGCACCATATTGACACAGGAGATGCCAAACCAATCAAACAGGTACCCTACAGATTGCCAGCCAACTATCATGACTTTGTATGAAAGCATGTTCAAGAGCTATTGGAGTCAGGAGTAATTGTACGATCAAAAAGCCCTTGGGCATCACCTATCAGCATAGTACTGAAGAAGGATAGACAGAGAATGGTTATTAACTATCGCAAATTAAACTCAGTCATCAAGAAGCATGCATACCCGATCCCGCACTCAGAGAACTTACAAAACATGTTGAAAAAGGTGCAAATCTACTCAACCTTGGATCTATGGGCAGGATATAACTAAATCGGAATGATGCCCGAAGCACAGGAGAAATCGGCATTTGTTACACCATTTGAACAGTACGAATTCACAAGAATGTCCTTTGGACTTTGCAACGCACCCGCCACCTTCCAGGCTGCAATAAATGAAATCTTCTATGATTTGATTGGACATGGAGTGATTGTGTACATTGACGACATCAACATTTACACAGAAAACTTTGTAGAACACATGGTGATCCTGAAAGAAGTATTTGAACGACTCAGAAAACACAGATTAAGGATCAAGCTGACAAAATGCTACTTTGGACAGAAGAAAATCGAATACCTCGGATTTATAATCGACGGAGGAGAAATCCGCCCAGACCCAAAGAAAACCGAGATTGTTAAGGCCTTTCCAATCCCGCAAGATAAGATGGCCTTACGAGGATTCCTATGTAGGACTGGTCCAGTTCTATAAAAGGTTTATCCCTGGTTACTCTGAAATTGCCGCACTCCTGCACATATTGCAAAGAAAAGAAAGAGCATGGGAATGGACGTCAGCCGCACAAACTGCCTTCAACCTGATCAAGGAAGCACTTACCCATGCACCAGTTATGGCAAGACTGGATCTTACAAAAGTATTCAAGCTGTATACAGATGCATCGTCATTTGGACTCAGAGCAATCTTGGCACAAGATGATAAAGATGGAGAACATGTGATTGCTTACGCAGGACGAGCCACCCATGGAGCAGAACCTTCCTATGGAGCTACCCAATTGGAGTGCATAGCAGTCATTTGGGCCGTGCAACACTTCCGCCACTTCCTAATTGGAAAACAGTTCACCCTGATAACAGACTACTCAGCTCTCAAATGGCTTTGGAACAAACCGAATCTGACAGGAATGTATGCAAGATGGCTAGCTATATTGCAGGAATATAACTTCATGACGCAATACAGAAAAGGATGGAATCATCAGAATGTGGACACCCTCTCACGCCTACCTCAATTTATCCGAGACTGACACCCCAAACCAAAAAGAATATACCTACCCAATGAATACTGAACTCTATAACAGATATTTGGATTACCTCAGTAACCTAACCTTTACTGGGACAACAAACAAAAACGATCAACGGCTTATACGGACAACGGCACTCAACTATTTTATCAAGAATAATATACTTTATCGACGACACAGAGGACAAATACGACTTGTAGTTCCTGAACACAAAAAGCAGATGGTACTTCAGGCCTCTCATGACCATCAGCTGGCAGGACATATGGGCGTAGACAACACATATCAACGATTATCAAAAAAATACTATTGGAAGAACATGTACGAAGATATTAGAGAATATATCAGGAGATGTGATACTTGCCAGAAGAGGCGCCGAGGAAAGGAAGTCGAGACCTTACAACCGATTGTACCTGGAGGACCCTTCGAACATATTAGAATAGACATTGTTAGACCGCTACCAAGAATACTTAGAGGAAATCGAT
>RBNK01000528.1:0-24509 GCA_003990785.1 Endogone sp. FLAS-F59071 | reverse complement strand
GGGGGGGGGGGGGGGATCTTAGCTCATTCTAATGTGACGCAACATCGCGCTACCATCGCGTGTTCTGAAAACACATACCCTGTGTGTTTCATGAGATACGAGACCATCCACACCTGCCTCCTGTTCAATATCCTGCGCGCCCAAAAAGAATTCGACAGCCTCTTCCATCGTGAAGTCATCGCTTCCACTGTGAACATTGATGCGAACGGGGTTCATTATACGGGCGATGGCGAGCTGACGCTTATATTGTGAGAGGTGTTCTGCGACAGTATGCTTCTGCCAATCACCAATGTAATCATTCTACGTCATGAAATTTGTGGGCCCGTACAGTTAAAAGTTAATATGTACTGTTTCGGAGAGAAAAGGTTGAAAGTATTGTTGAAGCGGGAAAAAACTGACCCAGGATGTATAAACACCACATATAAACTGCAGATTATTCTTGTTCAACAAAGCGCAGAAAAAAGTGGCCACGTTATGAATCTCAGCGGTGTCGTCACTCAATGGAGAGTCACCTTTCACCAAGGCCCACACATCACCAATGGACGCCTCGATACCGTGATAACCAAGGGCGCGCAGCTCGGAGAATTGCTGCTCATAATAAACTTGGCGAGGTATGGTCGATTCTTTGCGATGTTCCAAACCCCATAAACTTCGGAATATGTTGAGTTGCATCGGGATTTGGAGGGTTGAAAGGGGGGGCTGGAGAGTTGGGAGGGCTGGGAGGGTTGGGAGGGCTGGGAGGGTTGGGAGGGTTGAAGGGTTGAAAGGTTGAAGGGTTGGGAGGGTTGGGAGGGTTGAAGGGTTGAAGGGTTGAAGGGTTGAAGTTTAAATAGATTTCCTCCATTTTAGGTAATTGTTTGACGTCAGAAGCTAAGCCATCCTGCGCTCCTGTTGGTCGAAGCCAAGCAATTTGAGAAAAAGTTGTCAACTCCTTTATTGCCCGCCGTCCTTTTACCCTCACACATCAATCCCGTCTCAATTCAGTTCCTCAGTCGTGGCGTCCTACAACGAAAACCCTTTCGATGACCAACAGGGTCATCCGGCCCCTTCGTCGTCAACGTCACGGTCTGGAGCAGCGCGATTTCAACAGCCCACCCCATCCGCTTCCACTTCAACCCATCGGTATCCACCTACCAGCACCCGAACTCTAGAGAATCCAAACGACCTGATTGACCTGCAGGAGCAGCAAACCTACGGCCAAGGTCAACGCCAAAGAGTCTCGCCAGCCGCACCCGTTTATTTGAATTCCTCTGCCAATCAAAAACGAACAGATAGTTTTACGGGTCCAGATTCAGGTATGAAGTTCTTTTTAGTGTAATCAAAGTTTGACCGGTTGGTCTTTGCAAGGCTCAGGATAGGAAGGAATAAGGCCGAGCAAAGAGATTTTAATTGGAACAAAAGTGTCATTTGTATAATCAGCACTATTAACCAGGCCATGTCGGCTCATCTTCACCAGTCTCTCTTTACGATGATACACCACCTAACAACGATGACGACGACAACTTGCAGCTACTCACCCACCAAGCCTCTATGGCCGGTCGTCCAGCTCAAACACCTATGGGCGGCGGCTTAGGCGGCGATCCTGTTCGTCGTTCGCGCTCGTCACATCGCAGCTCCCTAATATCACGCATCTCCTCTCTCGGCGGTCGTCGTTCAACTACAGCTGCCGGTGGCGATGGCGAACCTAACGCACGCTATATCCATCTCAATAACCCGGAACTTAACGATCAGCAAAGATTCCTGCATAACCGAGTGTTTACGGCCAAGTATACCATTTTCACATTCCTACCAAAGTTTCTGTATGAGGAGTTCTCGAAATATGCCAATCTGTTTTTTTTGTTCATCTCCGGGATTCAGGTGAGAGCATTGTGTTTCAAGTAGATTATCTATCTGAAAAGAGCAAACAGACAATTCAATATTTGTATGGCTAGTCGAACATGATGCCATTGTCGCGTGTATGCCAAAACGTTCCTATACCGAAACTTATATATCTTTCTCTTTGTTTTGGATCTCCACTAGCAAATACAAGGTATTTCACCCACTTCAAAGTATACGACACTCGTCCCCCTCGCAATCGTGCTCGCTATCACGGCTGTCAAGGAGCTCATTGAGGACTTGGTTGGTGGCACTTCTCCATCTGTTGTGTCGCCTTCGCTTATCTATGGCGCACTGATACTTGATTGTGCGTGATGCTGACCCAACATATTTAATGCCATAAAGGGTGTGCATCGCTCCGATGCGGAACTAAACGCTCGCAAATCCAAAGTCCTACAGGGTCAGCAATTTGTTGAAAAAAAATGGCGCGACATCAGAATTGGTGATGTATGTCGTATCGAGGGTGGCGAATTTTTTCCTGCCGATCTCATACTTCTCAGTTCTTCGGAGCCGGAGGGACTGTGTTACATAGAGACAAGTAATTTAGATGGGTGAGTGCAAGATGTTGTGAGGGATTGTGTGTGCTTTGGGGCGCGATAGTATGGCCTTCTCAAGTATATCAAAAGTCACTTGAAAAAAAAAAAAAAAAAAAAAAAAAAAAAAAAAAAAAAAAAAAAAAAAAAAAAACTTGCAAATGACATGACAGTGGTTAATTTGAAGTATTCCAAGTAAGAAGCTTTTACAGACTGGTAAACTAATATCATTCTTCTTAATTTACTACCAAATCAGCGAAGTCAATCTCAAAATTAAACAAGCTCTCCCAGAAACCGCGCGAATACTTTCTCCTTTGGAGGTCTCGCGATTACAAGGGACTATCAAATCAGAACAACCCAATAACCGTCTCTATAATTACGAGGGTACTCTCACAACAATGGTCGAGGAACTTGGCAAGAACAAGGAGCTCGCACTCGACCCGACACAATTATTGCTGAGGGGAGCACAGCTTCGTAATACGAGCTGGATCTATGGTGCTGTTGTGTTCACCGGCCACGAAACCAAACTAATGTTGAATTCAAGGTAATTTGAAATGAACTCGATAGAAAAGTCGCTTACGAACAAAGGACCCTTTATTCGTAACTTCTTTCATACATTGAGACTGTCCAATGTCACTTTAGGGGGAAATTTTCATTAATATTATTCGACTGTGGGGTACAAGAATGGTCGTATTGTGTATACGTTTTTAATGCTGAGTAACCCAATTTCTTTTCGGATACATTGAACTGCATATCTAGTAAAAAACCCTCCAAGCAATCGAATATAACACGCATTACGAACCGTAATATCCTGTACCTCTTCATCATCTTAATTGTGATGTCTATTGCATGCGCAATTGGTAATTTGATTATCGCTGTGAGTAAACGCATCAAATAATTTTTAATTTTTAATTTTTTTTTAATTTTTTTTTTTTTTTTTTTAATTTTTTACCATTTGAAACGTGTGGTGAATGGACTGTAACTTTGGTTCGGTCTGTTTTGACTAGGAACTTTCAAATTTGTACCTGTATTGATTTTTCACCTTTCTTATTTAATAATGCAGCTTAAGGATGGCAATGAAATGACTTATTTACCCCTGGTTGGCACTAACCATGCAACGGAGTTTGGATATGATTTTCTCACATTCTTGATCTTATTTAACAGTTTCATTCCCATCAGGTAAGCTGTAGTTAACTTAGTCACAACCCTCGTCCTTGCTGTTCTATATATTATACTTAATCGGTTTTTGAACAAATTGAGGATGGTTTAAAAATTTGCAAGTTTACATTTATCATTGTGATGTTCGCTAAAACTTGCAATATTCTCGTACAAAAACCTTTCCCGTTCATTTTTAACTTCCCAGCTTGATGGTAACCATGGAGGTCGTCAAATACATCCAATCTTCCCTCATTAACTCTGATCTCGACATGTATTACGACAAGACGGACACCCCAGCTGTTGCCCGTTCCTCTTCCCTCATTGAGGAGCTTGGTCAGGTCGAGTTCGTATTCTCGGATAAGACTGGCACCCTTACTTGTAACGAGATGGAGTTTCGGCAGTCTTCCATCGCCGGTCTTAGTTACGCAGACAAGGTCGAAGCCGACAAAGCAGCGAGAGACTCGGATGATCAAGAAGGCCAATATACATTTAGGCAGCTGGGCGATCATCTCAAGACGCATCCTACCGCTAATGTCATCAATGAATTTCTGATTCTATTGAGTACATGCCATACGGTCATTCCCGAAAAGCGTGATGATGGTGAGATTGTATATCAGGCGAGCTCTCCAGATGAGGGTGCTTTGGTTAAGGGGGCAAGCATGTTGGGCTACAAATTTCATGTAAGTGGACGTTCGTTCGCTTCCTGCTCGTTCAAGCCCAAAGATCATTCCTTCCCTCCTTTATTGAACAAGAGCAACAACAGTAGTGCGGATTTTTTTTATTTTTTATTTTTATTTTTATATATTTAATGTTTATACTATAATGAGGCTTATAGGACACACTCGATTATCTATTCAAATACTTCACACCACATATTTAATACTTGTTCTCTAGACCCGCCGTCCTAACTCCATTACCGTCAACATCCACGGCCGAGACCTTGAATTTCAAGTTCTTAATGTTTGTGAATTCAACTCGACCCGTAAGCGTATGTCGGCCGTCGTGCGCGGCCCGGATGGCAAGATCAAGCTGTACTGTAAAGGTGCCGATACCGTTATTCTCGAGCGATTGGCCGAAAATAACCCTTTTGTTGAGGCCACATTGATGCATCTGGAGGTATGTATTACTATATATATATAAATATTATTCTATATAAAGGTCTACTACCTATTATGATTAGGATTCATGATTAATGTCATGTCCCGTCACATAGGAATACGCCACTGAAGGTCTTCGCACACTCTGCGTCGCCATGCGTGAAATTGGTGAGGATGAGTACTCGCGCTGGTCGGCGGTCTACGACAAAGCATCCACCACTCTAGTCAATCGCTCAACCGAACTCGACAAAGCAGCTGAAATTATTGAGCAGAATCTTTTTCTCTTGGGCGCTACGGCCATTGAGGACAAGCTTCAGGATGGGGTACCTGATACAATTCACACCTTGCAGGAAGCTGGTATCAAGGTCTGGGTACTTACAGGTGATCGTCAAGAAACAGCTATCAATATTGGGTATTCGTGCAAGCTGTTGAATGAGGAGATGAGCTTGATTGTGTGCAATGAAGAGAGCCATTGGGAAACGAAGAACTTTTTGGAAAAGAAATATAGAGATATTTCAGGAATGTTGAGCAGAGGCGATGATGTTGAGGTTTGTGCATCTTCACACGATATTTTAATTAACAACCTCCTCCCCCCTTCAGTTCGAATCACCCAACTAACACTGATATATATTTGTTTGGACCGACATTTCTATATATCTATATATATATATATACTTGTCTTTAGCCACTCGCCCTCGTTATTGATGGAAAAGCCCTCACTTTTGCTCTCGAGAAGGATATCGAAAAAACCTTCCTTGATCTTTCTGTGCTTTGCAAGGCAGTTATTTGCTGCCGTGTCTCTCCTCTCCAAAAGGCTTTAGTTGTGAAGCTTGTCAAAAAGTATAGCAACTCCATTCTACTTGCGATCGGTGACGGTGCAAATGATGTATCTATGATTCAGGCAGCTCACGTGGGCGTAGGTATCTCGGGCGTCGAAGGTCTTCAGGCAGCCCGGTCAGCAGATTTCGCCATAAGCCAGTTTAAATACCTCAAGAAACTGTTGCTTGTTCATGGCGCGTGGGCATACCAGCGTCTCAGTAAGATGATCTTCTATTACTTTTACAAAAATGTCGCGTTGTATCTGACACAGTTTTGGGTATGTTTTCCTGATTTTTTTTTTTCTTTTTTTTTATTTCAATCTGTTGTTGATAAAAAAAAAAAAAAAAAAAAAAAAAAAAAAAAAAAAAAAAAAAAAAAAAAAAAAATTATAGACAGACATGCTCTTTGGAATCACCATCTTACATATGCATTTTATTTATTTGCCACTACACCTACAGTATGCCTTCTATAATGGGTTTTCGGGCCAGACTTTATACGAATCGTGGACAATGTCGTGTTTCAATGTCATCTTTACCATCCTTCCGCCTATGGTCATGGGCATTTTTGATCAATACGTCTCCGCACGTATGCTGGACAAATATCCCCAAATGTACATGTTGGGACAAAAGAATGAATTCTTTAACCAGAGGAAATTCTGGGGCTGGTTTGCTAATGCAGTGTTTCATTCACTGGTAAGTGATTTTCAAATTCTTTCATTTTTTTCAGACTTTTTTGTTATATCTGCCGTTTTAGGTAAAGCCAAAGCCATCTTTCGGCATGTTGTTTACCACTAAAAGTCTCCTAACCTCGTCATCATAATAGATTCTCTTCTTTACTGGCATGTTCGCCTTTTCCAATGATGGCGTATTCCAAGTTGGTTGGGTAGGTGGCCATTGGTGGGTTGGTACCACTGTCTTCACCGCGGTGCTCATGACCATCTTGTGGAAAGGCGCATTGATTACAGAGTAAGTGGATTTCAATGAGATAACGTTGTATGCTTTGTGACATTGCAAGTCGAAGTGATTCTCTAATGAAATTCTCTCTCTTTCCCCGTTTTCCATTTTCTTTTATGCTTCAAAGCGTCTGGACAAAATACACCTTTGTCGCCATATTCGGATCGATGGTTGTTTGGTTTATTTACCTTCCGATTGTGGCATACGTCGGGCCGTATCTCAACATCTTCCCAGAGTACCTAGGTATTATTCCACGCCTCTATGGGAACCTCCAGTTCTGGCTTTACATCATCCTAGTACCTCTCCTGGCCAATGTTCGTGATTTCATGTACAAATAGTAAGTATAATAATTATTGGTGCCAATGTCGGTTTGTTTAGATAAACCGTGTGCTGACTAATTTTCTCTTTGTGTCAAACTTTATTCCTCAGTGTCAAACGCATGTATAAGCCATTGTCTTACCATTACGTGCAGGAGATTCAGAAGTTTAACATCCCAGATTATCGCCCTCGTATGGACCGTTTCCGCCAAGCTGTGAACAAGGTCCGTCGCATCCAACGCCTGAAACGCAACCGTGGTTACGCCTTTTCACAAAACGAGTCTGGTCAAAACAAGATCATCCGTGTATACGATACTACGCAACAAAAGCCGCTCGGTTAAAATCATGGATGGTAGAAGGGAATGTATTTTTAGAGCGACTATTTAGTAGACATATTACTAGGTTGATATATTTGTGTAATAAGTTGCACGGAATTTTTTTTCTTCAATTCATAATATGGGGCGTGCTGCAACAAAACCAGACAAAGTGAACTTCTGACGTTGCTTGGGTGCTAGGCTTAAAGATTTTTCTTTTGCTCACCCCTTCCTGCAACCTTTCAATTATTCAATACCCATCATACATGATAATCACAACAAGCAAGCTGAAATATAACCCATTCTTTCTTTATTATTATCTCTTGCCACTTTTTTTTTTTCATAAAAAAAGTATTATGACCAAAAAAGAATGTTTTAATTGTAATCAAAATAAAGAAGGTTTAACCATTAATTGATGAGATGAAGAAGAAAAAGAAAAAATTGAGTTTTGTTGCTGAGGATGTGCCAAAACTCTTCTGCAACAAAAGTTAGATAACAACATCAATAAAGATTGAGAAAGAAACAAAATAAAAATTTTTAAAGAAACTTTAACTAAGGCTAAAAATAAAGAGAATTTTGATTGACCTTTTTGATATAGAACTCTTAATCAAAAAGGCAGTAGTAGATGAGATAGAATAACCATTTATTGCAATTAATACCAAATCATGTTGGATTGAGATATCACTACTTATGAAGATAGTCAAGGACATAAATGTTCCCAATAATAATTGCTATCAACAAATCAAATCTAGAGAACAATATAAACATTTTACTTGAAAAAATGATAATACTACTAGTTATATTTGTCCAAAAAGTACTGAAGGAAGTAAACTAGTTTGTTATATATATGATAATATTCAAGTATATGAAAAAGAAATAAGTAAGTTATGAATTAGTAACTTAGGAGAAACTATATATTCTGGTATAGTTTTAAGGGCCAACTCTAAAGCTCATTTAGCAATTTCTACCAAAAGACATGCTGAAAACCTCAGAGAGATAACTCAGTAAGAATGAAATGATATCTTACTTATACTTAAGGATACAATTAGCAAAATAGAACAAATTAACAAAATAATTAGTTTTCTTATTAGCATTCCTGTTGGCTGACTTGAGAACCAAAACTCATCCCACTTCTATATGTAAGTAATTCCTAAATACTAAGAAGATTAAGAAGAAACAGATAGAATTATATAGAGTCTAGCTTCTCCTAAAATAGCTAAGAAAATTCAAAAAGCTTTACTACCTAATTAAGATAAAATTATTGCTCAAACTGACAAATTGGTTGCTAGATTATATAAACAAATTGGAATAATAGCTATCTCTAAGAAAGAGAAATTGCCCAATAATATTAGCAATATTGATTTAAAAACTTAATCTCAACTTATAAATATCTTGTGAGAATTAATAGAAAATATGGAAATATCTTAAATTATCATGACTTTGCTATCAAAGCTCAAATTAGAGAATCAGCCTATAGAATATGGAAAAAAGAATTAAATGTAATTTCTGATTATGCTAAAGATTACCCAGACTCTGAATTTATAATAAATCTGTTTCTTAGATTTACATAATATAAATAATAAAAGCAATTTAGACTTAAAAAAAACAATTAATTTACTGGTACTATAGAAAATAAACAAATAGCTAAAAAAGTTAGAGATCCAGAAACTTATTATATAGAATGAAAAAATAATCCAAATTATCTAAAATACAAAGAAGAAGCCTAGAAATAATAAAGAAGAAATTATTCTAAAAAAGTAAAAGAGGCTGAGAAACAAGCTGCTAAACTAGTAAAAATAAAAGAAATCAAAGATTTAGAAAGGAATACTAATCAAACTGAAGAGCAAGAATAAGAACTAGAAATTAAAAGAGCTGAATTAGTTAGACTAGAAGCCCAAATAGCTAGTGAAAAACAATTTAATTAAACTCCTTGAATTAGATAAGGAATAGATTTCACTATTATTGTTAGAATATCTATTTACTTATTAGTTAAAGAGAAAATTAAGAAAAGAAATAAAAGTTAATTATTACTCAATGACATTCTATACTGGCTTGGAACAAGTAATATCTTTAAATTTATTTTGAACAAAGAGGCAAATATTATGATAAAGATATTTCTGGCATTTTAATTATATAGGAAGAGTTTTAAAAACTGGAAATAATATACATAGCTTTGATGCTCTCTATAACCTTAGAAGTCTCTAATTTACTAGTTTTTAGTAATTTAAATTTCTAGAAAGAGCTATATTAGAAAAATGATTAATTAATCTATAAACTATTTTACTAAGAGCTGTAAACTATTTTACTAAAAGCTATGAACAAAATAGCTATAAATATGGATACTAGTCATAGACTATGAACTATTATTGGCAAACAGCTGTGAACAGCTATGAACTACTCTAGAACTCTGCTAGAACAATATCGCAAACCATAAACTAGCTAGAATAGCCTGCAAACAGCCTATAAACAGCCTACAAGTACAGATGCTAGTTATAGACTATAAATTGAAAATAGTTTCCTAATGTACTCATAACTTCTTGAGCTTTGATTATCCCAGGATTAGTACTAGTAAAAAGAAAATATTGAAACTTTTATAAGCTAAGTAATTTTTTAAAGTAAATTTCTAGGTCACTTATGATATTGTAATATTGAAATCCTTTACTATTATTATAATGTTGAGCTTTATTTAGTTCAGCAATACTAAATCTTTTTACTATATCAACAATATAATCTACATAGTCTACTATAGTCTTATAATAAAGCCTTTTAATCAATTCAAAGCTACCATCATATTTGAATTTTATATACTCTAGTACTATAAAATTTAGTTTAATATTTTCATAATATCTTCAAATTACTAAATACAAGTAAAACCAAAGAGTAGTATTGCTTTTGTTTTATTTACCTGCATTGTTATAAGTGATTTTTAAATACTTTTCATCTTTATTTAATTACTTAATTCTATTAGAGATCAGGCTAAGTATACTATTTAAACCTTTTCTAAATAGTTCGTTTTCATCTAGTATATAATTAATTTAGTCACAGATCACTTTGTCTTGGATACTAAATAAATACACTTTATGAGTATTAAGATAATATACTTTACTAATTTGTTGATCCAAGTGAGACATATGGATATTTTAGACTTAGTCATAACTGTAATGAGCAATAGCATCAATGCTGCAGTATAGTATCTCATCTTTCAGTATAGAATAATTTTGATTGACGAGTTTTCATTGTTCTTTTACTAACTTAGTATTTTTGTTATAATAATTTTTCTCTAATTTAGCTTTGACCAGATACTCTTTATATCTCTTTATATAAGAGTGATAGATATAAAAGCAGCAACAAACACTTACAGAAACATAACAGACAACCATGCCCCGATTCAACAATGATGAATACCTCCGAAGCCGAGTCATTGAAGCTTACCGAGCCTTAGAAGACCCTCCATCCGAACTACTACCTGAGGAAGGATCTGCCCTACGAAGGACTCAAATAATAATGAAGAACATCGACATTGCTCAGAAACGACAAACACAAGATGAATTCCAGGCCTACTATAAGATCGCTAGAATCTGGGAAGAAGATCTCGAACATGTATGGGACCGACAACATGCAGAAGCATGCAAACGAGCACTACATCAAGGAATCCCACTCCAATCCCAAAGGATTGCCCTCCGAATTTACGGACTCTTCCAGTTCCGACCAGCTGCCTTGAAAAGACTTACCAAAATCGGACCATCCGCATTTCACCAACTATCCCAAATGGCCTTTGAGGAACTTAAAGAAGAAATCCGTGTGATACAAAGAGATTTCGACCAATTGGAACAGTTCCTTGATTTGTGAAACCTTTTAACTGTCTTAAATCTCTTAACCGTCTTAAATCTTTAACCGTCTTAAATCCATAACTTATATAACCCGTTATATCATATAAATTCATAATTAGTTTATATTTTGAATAGCCAATAGTTCTCCGAGTAGTAACCTGGGCAGCTACCCGTATAGCACCTCGAGAATTTTGTATAAATATCCCTCAAATCTTTATTCAATAAACTTCAGTTCAATAGCAGTGCACACTCAAGATCCCTTTGAGAGCTAAAGATCTCACCCTCTTCTACACACATCAAAAAGCGCTAGAGACTATAAGTCTGAAATTCACAATTAATAATCTTACAGAGAAACAAAGTACTTTCGATACCTTAGAAACCTTGCGACGTACTCGGAGATTCCTAAGTCCAACGCGGAATAGTATCATCAGACGCTTCCTCACAGGCGGTTTAGGAGAAACCCCCTTACAATCAATCAACAAATTTATCACAGGGCTCAGAGATGTGCGGCTGTCAACCGGACAAATTGAAATATGCATCAGGTGTGAATACGCAAAGTCGCACCGCAAGCCATTTGGACATGCGAAAAATCGATCGATGGAGTCTATCGGAAGGGTGCACACAGATCTGTGTAGGCCGATGCCTACGCCATCAGTCAATGGAGCAAAATATATATTAACTTTCATTGATGACGCCACTCGCTACGTCACAACATATTTTATTGATAACAAAAGTGATACATTTGATTGATTCTGGATATTCAAGGCATTCGCCAAGATGCAATCGGGCTGAAAACTTAAGATTCTCTGATCAGATGGAGGAGGAGAGTATGTAAACACCAAGATGTGCGAATTTTTAATCAAACACAGAATTCATCACGAAATGACGACACCGGATATGCCGCAACAAAATGGTGTAGCCGAACGATATAACCGGACATTGATGGAGTCAATCCGGGCAGTTAAAATTACTGCCAGTATACCTGACGAACTTTGGGCGGAACTTGCCACAAGTACTACATATTTACGCAACTGATTGCCAACGCGAGCCAATAAGGAGAGTGCTTCACCATTTGAATTATAGCACGGTCACAAGCCTAATATCAGTAACTTGCGCATCATATGGGCTGATGCGTATATGCATATTCGCAAGGGAAAAAGGTCAAAGCTGGCACTCCGATCCAAAAAGCTTAAAATGATTGGCTATCATGACGAAAAGAAGGCATACAGGCTCTGAGATCCAACCAATAGGAGGATAGAGATCAGCCACGACATCACATTCAATGAATCTATTATATTAAAATCCCCAACAATCATCAACCTAGAAGATCGAGAATATGTCATCGAAGCGATCATCGGAGAATGCAAGATTGATGAAAAAAGAGAATATCTGGTTAAATGGCTAGGCTATGATGATGACGACAACACCTGGGAGCCAATCGAACAATTGATCGACACTGAAGCTCTACAAATTTAGCAAGATTGGATGTCAAAAGCTAATTTAATTGAATCGACCGATAACCCAATGACCTACAAGGAGGCAATTTCTGTAAGGGGGTTTTTCCTAAACCACCTATGAGGAAGCGTCTGATGATACTAATCCGTGTTGGACTTAGGAATCTCCGAGTACATCACAAGGTTTCTAAGGTATCGAAAGTACTCTGTTTCTTTATAAGATTATTAATTGTGAATTTCAGACTTATAGTCTTTTAGCGCTCTTGATGTGTATAGAAGGGAGGTGAGATCTTTAGCTCTCAAAGGGATCTTGAGTGTGCACTGCTATTGAACTGAAGTTTATTCAAATGAAAACTAAGGGGGTATTTATACAAGAAATCAGATAGTACTGCTATAAAGGTAGCTGCCTAAGATAGTACTTCTGATAGCAATAATACTTCAAAAAGAATAAGTAATGCAGTTAAAGGTAATACTGTAAAAAGTAATAATCGAAGAGGAAATACTATATAAAGTATTTCTGAAAAGAGTAATACTAAGATAGGTAATGTAGAAAAAGGAAATGCTTCAATAAGTAATACTACTAAAGGCATTTCTGAATATAGTAATGCTACAAAAGGAATTTCCTAAAACAGGATTTCCTCATTGAGTAATTCCTCAATTGACAATGCTCTACTTGGCAATGCCTCATTCAGTATTTCTAATTCGGGAACTACCATATCAGGTAATTCTATTTTGGGTATTTCTTCAAGGGAGATTTCTTCATCTGTCTCGGACTGACTAGATGTTTCGGAGTCTTCTTTGTCCAAGAAATTGGAGATGATGTAGGTACTGTCCCGAGAGTATCTCTCCTTCATGACTTCCAGTATTTGGTCCAGTTGTTCTTCTGGGATTCTGTCCCATTTTCTAAGTGAGAGTGTTCCGATTCGGTTGATTGCTTGTGGTCATCGTTTGAAGAAGTGGAATATCCTTCTTCCTCTTTCGAATTCAGTGTCTGTTAATCCTATTTAGTTCTTAGCTTCGGTGAGGTCGGGTACTAACATATTGTCAGTAGCGGTAAATAAGGCATAACCCATTTGGTAGTAAGCCTGATATTGTTTAGAGATATTGAATGTTCTGAATATGTTGATGTTGTTTCGTGAATATCGTACTATATTGTCATTATCTTCCAACATGACTTCTACATGTACTCGATCGGTTTCGTAGTGTCGTTGGCTGATTGCTTCATCGATTAGGGCTTCTACTTCATCTATATTCAGGGGTAGAGGTTCTTGATGGCGGGCAGTATTATGGCGGTTGTCTCTATTGTATGGGATAACTCTGAGTCCGGTTGTGATCCTGATAGCGGGCATGGTTGTTTGTTATGTTCCTGTAAGTGTTTGTTGCTGCTTTTATATCTATCACTCTTACAATTTCTCTGCCTGATGCAAAGCTTTGGGAGGAAGCGATCAATCAAGAGCTTAAATCACTTAAGAATAATGACACGTGGACGATTGTACCTGAGGTGCCTGCGGGACGCAAGCTGATTGAATGCAAATGGGTATTTAAAAAGAAACTCAATACTGATGGATCGGTTGCTAGGTACAAAGTAAGATTAGTGGCCAAGGGATATTTACAACAGCAAGGAATTGATTACGATGAAACATTTGCTCCTGTGGCGAAATTCACGTCGATCAGGGCACTGTTATCGATCGGAGCAACCCTAAACTTAGAAATTCACCAAATGAACATAAAAACTGCATTCCTGAATGGCGATCTTGATGAAGAGATCTACATAATGGTACCTGAAAGAATCGACCAATCGGAGCTGTCACCAAGAGCTGTGTATAAGCTCAATCGATCACTATATAGACTAAAGCAATCACCTCATATGTGGAATCAGAAGATCGACAACTATCTCAGCCAATCAAATTTTACAAGACTACAATCGGATCATAGCATTTATCTAAGGAGAAGACAAGACGATCAATATCAATCGCTGATAATTATTGTCATATATGTTGACGATCTACTAATTCTGGCCAACTCGATGGAAACGATGAACAAATTCAAGGCGGAACTTAGCAATGCATTCGATATGATGGACTGTGGCGAAATTAAACATTTTTTGAGTATTTGAGTCATGCGCGATCGAAAAACACACACGATCACAATTGATCAAAGCCACTTCACCAATCAAATCATTACAAAGTTTAACATGACGGATGCCAAACCAATCAGTACACCCCTTGATCCATCCATCCAACTCAAAGCTGAAGGAGGAAAATCCGTAGATCAAAGTCTATTTAGACAAATGATTGGTAGCATAATGTATCTGATGATTGGAACGAGACCTGATCTAGCTGCTGCTATCAGCATCATCAGTCAATTTTCGGCCAATCCAATGCAAGAACATTACCATACCCTCAAACGATTATTAAGATATATTAAAGGAACAGCTAATTATAAGCTGTGCCTTGGACACGATCAGGATCTAAGACTGATCGGTTTCAGTAATGCTAACTGGGGAGGAGACATTAACACACGATGATTAACCATAGGATATATTTTCAACCTATCAGGAGGAGCCATCAGCTGGTCAAGCAAACACCAAGCAACCATTGCCCTATCAACAACTGAGGCAGAATATATGGCATTAGCACATGTGACGAAAGAAGCCATTTGGCTATACACCCTATTGGATGAGCTAGGATATTTGCCAAATTATGCAACAACCTTATTTGAAGACAACCAATCAGCAATCGCCCTCACTAAAAATCCAATTAATCACGCTCAATCAAAGTATATCGACATTCAGCACTACTTTATTCAAGAGAAAGTTGAATCAAAGGTGATAGATATCGTTTACATAGTGACAGATAAAATGATCGCCGATACATTAACCAAGCCACTTGCGCGACCAAGACTTGAAACATTGATCGCAAAAATGGGCTTACGTAACTAACATTTTTTTAAAATTTTATATTCTTTATCACATCATTCTTATCACTCAAGTAGTATTTTATATATAATTATTTGCAGTAAATGTACTTCATGAATGACATTTGTGATGTACAGTTGAACACTCTACTTTTATTCTTTTATTTTTTTTTTATTTTTTTTATTTATTTATTTTTATTGAGATATATCAAGCAGGGAGAGTGTTGTAATTATTAGCTTATTATATCTCTCCTATCAATGATCGATGCATCAATGATCGATCATATATCACTTAATTGTGGCTTAGATGATCTTTGTTTTGTATCGACCAATCATAAATTAGCATTAATAAATACACGCATATTGGCTTCTTTAGCCAGTGCGCTCTTTTACTCCAAAAACACATATTCGAAGATCAAATTTCAACAGTTTACACATAAAGCAGATAGTTGCAGACTCATTAAATTGAAGTTCTACACTATTCTCGCAATCCCTTTTTAAATAAGTTCAATAGTAGTGTACACTCAAGATCCCTTTGAGAGCTAAAGATCTTACCCCTTCTACACATATCAAGAGCACTAAAGACTATAGGTCTGAAATCTACAATTAATAATCTTATAAAGGAACAAAGTACTTTCGATACCTTAGAAACCTTGCGATATACTTGGAGATTCCTAAGTCCAATGCGGATTAGTATTATTAGATGCTTCCTCACAGGTAGTTTAGGAGAAACCCCCTTACACCTTTTATTATTTGCATATTTTGTCTATTATAATTGTGCTTCGCAAATTGCATCTTATACCTTAGTCAGCAGGTTGGTCATTCATATAGTGAAGTCATCAACAGCTTGTACTGTTGATTTAATCTTTTCTAATAACAGGGTTGCTAGTGTTAGCAGATGATAGCTATAGTTTAGGAAAAATGAAATAGTTTGGTTAACTTTTACTGAGCATTATTGCATGCGAATTTAGCAGCAGTTAAGTATTCATCCCAATCATTCTATCAATAGTTGATGTAAGTTCTAAGCATTTGTTCTAATATCTAGTTTATATGTTCTGTTTGTCCATTGGTCTGTAGGTGAAATGTGGTTGATAGTGCTATTTTTATTTCAAGTGTTTTGAATAGTGATTGCCAAAAGTTACTTATAAACTTTAGATCTCAGTTATAGATAATAATTCATGGTAGTCTATATAGGTGAAAAATATTGTCAAAAAATATTTTTGCTATGTCAGATGTAGTATCAGTTGTTTTGCTTGTAATGAAGTATGTTTGTTTACTAAGTTGATTGATGAAGACAGTTATTGTATCTTTTCTAGATGTTGTTTTCAGCAGTTAAACAATGAAATCCATACTGATTTGTTCCCATTTTTCAGTAAGTATAGGTAGTGGTTATAATAATCTAGCAAGTGATTGTCTGAGTGTTTTGTTATGTTGACAAGTATCACAAGAGGATATGAAACTCTTAGTGCTTATAAACATTTTTGGCTAGTAAAAGTTTCTAGTAAGTGCTTTATAAGTTTTATCAAATCTGAAATGTTCTGCTAAGGGTATATTGTGATGTTCTTGTAGAATCTTGACAGGAAGTTTTAAGAGTATAAAGAGTCAATCTTTATAATAAAGGTTGTTATTTCAAATTTTGAATTTGTTTGTTGTATCTGGTTTGGTATTAAGTTCATTTATGATTTTTTGCACTTCTTTGTCTACTTGAATTCCTTCTTGAATTTCTTGTATTCAATTGTCTGTGATTTCAATGATGGCTTTGATTTATTCTTCTTTCTATTATCGAGATAATACATCTACTATATTATTAAGCTTTCCAGGTTTATAAATTATTTTGAAGTAATAGTTGTTAAGGTGATCCATCTATCACACTTGTCGAGTGGAGAGGGTCAGCTATTTGTTCAGGTATTTGAGTGATTCATGATCTGTATAGATCAAGAATTTGTTGCCTATTAGGTAATGTTTTCATACTTGTATTGCATCGATTATTATGAGTAATTCTTTTTTATGAACAGGGTAGTTTCTTTCTGTAGATAACATTTTTCTTGATCGGTAGGTGATAGATTGGTCTTCTTGTGAAAGTACAGCTCCAATTACATAATCTGAGGCATCAGTAGTTACCACAAATTGTAGGTTCTGGTCTGGGCTTCTAAGGACAGATGCAGTTGTTAACTTTTCTTTTAAGGTTTTGAAGGCTATATTATAGTTTTCATTCTATTCTTGATTAACATTTGTATCTATAACTGTTAGATCATGTAGGCATGCTACAATTCCTGCATAGTTCTTGATAAAACTTTGGTAGTATCCTGCTAGTCCTAAGAAGAATTGTATTTCCTTAATTATTGTTGGTTTTTTCTATTTCTTGATTGTCTCAATTTTTATAGGGTCGACTAAAATTCCTTGTTCATTGATGCAATATTCAAGATATGCAACTTCTTTTTATAAAAAGTTATATTTGCTGAGTTTGGTATATAGCTGATATTTCCTCAGTATTTCTAGTACTTGGCAGAGATGTTATAAGTATTCTTCTTTTGTCTTACTATAGATCAGTATATTATCAATATAGATAACTATAAATTTGTCAAGTAGCAGTCTGAATATGTCATTCATTAGACCTTGGAATGTTGTAGGTGCATTTATCAGTCCAAAAGGCATAACTTTCTATTCGTAATGTCCGTATTAAGTTCTAAATGCTGTTTTCAGAATGTCTTCTTTAGTAATGCAGATCTGATAATATCTTGATCATAAGTCAATAACTAAGAATATAGTTGCTCCTTTGAGTCTGTCGAATAATTCCATGATGTTAGGTAATAGATATCGGTTCTTGATAGTTATATTGTTGAGTTGTCGATAGTCAATATATATTCTAATTCCATCCTTCTTTTTGACAAATATAATAGGTGCTCCGAAAGGTGATATGCTAGGTTGAATAGATCCTCATTCAATTAATTCTTCTAAAGTCTTCTTGAGTTCTTATAACTCTGATCTAGATAATTGATAAATTTTCTTGAATGATAGTTCTGTACCAGATATTAAGTTAATTTGGTAATCGATACTTCGTTTTAGTAGTAGTGTAAGGATAAGACTCTAGGATCAGTAAAATATAGAAGATTAAAAGGCTTAATTGGGAATTAGTAGCTGGGCTAAGTTCTGTATATATAGGGGATCAGAGAGTATATAAGGTAAAATGTAGATGAATAATACTAGAAATTCAAAGGGTTATGTATGTCTTATGAAGTGCAAAGTATAATAAGTCCTTGGATGTGTTTCAACAATCAAGTTAATCTGTCAATGTCCAAAAGCAATATATCTCAATATATCTCAGCTTGAAAATCACTAAGCAAATACTTTCTTCACTGGTTTCATTCAGGTCTTAGACTTTATATTTGGGCTCAAGCTCAGGCAAAGATTTATTGAATGAAAATAAAGAGGGTATTTATACAAAAATTGAGGGATAGTATTGAATATAATAATAATATATCAAAAATTGCTAAGGAATTATAGATTAAAGTCTTCATAGATGAATTAGACTATGATTTCTGAAATTGGGGTAAAATTGCTAATTTTAGAGTAGTAGTCATCGATAGTAAGGTAGTTGGTGATAGCCTGGTAGTCAGTGACAGCCTGGTAGTCAGTAACAGCCTGGTAGTTGGTGACAGCCTGTGTTACATTGGGATCATCCTTGTAGTCAGTGTAATTGCTAATTTCATAAGAGTTAGAAGATATGGCAGTAGTCTAAATTATTTGTAGCACAGTAACGTCCTCAAAGCTTTTGGAAGTAGTTACATTATTTTCAGGGGCTAGAGGTATATTGTTGAGAACTTGGGGGACCTTGTTATTAAATTCAGAAACTTCGAATATATCATTGGGGACTATGGCGTCAAAGTCAAGGGCTATTACTTCCAGGTTAGCTAGATTGTCAAGGCTGTTGGGTTCGAACACCTCAAAATTATCAAATATATAGTTTCTATTAATAGCAGTGTTATCTTCTGAGGATAAGGGTTTCTCATTTTGATTATAAATTGCTAGTTCTGGGTCGAATTCCTCCAAAAGGGTATTGAGAACATCCAAGTACTGACTGGTCTTTATTTAGCTCCAGTGCTTAAAGCTTAGTTTTTCCAAATGCAATACCACTGTTGGCCAGTACTTGAAGATTTGATATGTTCTTGATTCAAGTTTTTTTTTATTCTTGTTGAGATCAAGGTTCAATGGTTCTGGAGCATCCAAGGTTGTATCCAATGCATATCCTAATTGGTAGTAAGACTTGAAGTAGAACATATTCTGTATTCTTTCAAAGTGTTCCATGTTGTTGCATGTAATATCCACCATGTCCAAGAGATCTTCAGTATAATCAACCTCGATAGGGGCCTATGGTTTCATGTCTTAATATAGAAGTACTTGCCGAATTATATTAGTTATGTCAAATATATCTAGGGGAAGTGGTTGGGTTCTTCTTACATTGTTTTCCTTAGTGTATAGTCCTGGTCTTTTATTAGCAGAATTCCTTGTAGGCAGTATTGTTTTGATGTAGGATATTCGATGGTGGTTACTGAGGTTAAAATATATATCTCCTCTCACTGTAAAGAGTTATATCAGATTGATATATTATGTAAAGAATTGTTAAGAGGATTTGAGGATTGAAGAACTAAAGATTGATTGTTGGACTAATTGACTAAAGTTTATTGAATAAAGAATTGAGGGATATTTATACAAAATTGAAAAGCTAAGATTGATAATATAAGCTAACTATAATTCTTTAATATCAATAGTATTAATGGTATCAGCGGTGCCTATGATGTCAGTAGTGCCTACAATATCAGTGATACCTATGATGTCAGTGATGCCTATAATGTCAGCAGTGCCTATGTCTTCTTCTGTATCTGATCTTAATAAGAAAGTGTTGGTTTCTTCTTCTAGACAGTTGTTATCCATTGGGTAATTTTCCAAGAGATAGAGTAATAAAGTTTTTTCTTCTTTATTTCATAAGTGTTTCCATTGATGTG
Organism: Endogone sp. FLAS-F59071; assembly: GCA_003990785.1. NCBI lineage: Eukaryota > Fungi > Mucoromycota > Endogonomycetes > Endogonales > Endogonaceae > Endogone > Endogone sp. FLAS-F59071. The sequence continues at coordinate 4,240 of RBNK01000528.1, read as the reverse complement.
AGCTTAGGCTACTAAGGTGTTTCAATGCGGAAGGCCAATATTGGAATACCTTGAAGGTTCTTTTAGCTATGTACCTTTCCTAATGGTTTAATTCTAGAATTCTGGCAGATTCTTGTTCTGTTGTTTCTTGATGGTTCTCTTGTCTTAACTATGAAGTGTATCCTATTTAATAGTAACTCCTGAACTGTCCAGTGGTGTTGTGAAACTGGTAGATGTTGATATTCTTTTTTACAAGTTCTATTATATTGATAGTGTCCACTTGGGTCACTCTGATGTGTAGTTGTAATAGTTCATTGTGTCAGTTGATAATTGCATTCTTCACTATGTTCTTGATTTGTTCATAATTTAGTTGAAGTTTCTTTGCTGCAGTTAGGTTGGATAAGGCTCTTGAGTCCTCTGGTTTTAGTGGCTGATGGTAGGTATAGTTATTTGTTATGTTTCTTCAAGTGTTTTTGTTAATGCTTTTTATATATCACTTTTATATCCTCACTTTTGAAGAAGTATTCACAGTTGAAGAGATGGAAACTATAAGGAGATTTATTCTAAACTACCTTTGAGGAAGCATCTAATAATACTAATCCATGTTAGACTTAGAAATCTCTAAGTATATCACAAGGTTTTTAAGGTATTGAAAGTACTTTGTTTCTTATAAGATTATTAATAGTGATTTTCAGACTTATAGTCTTTAGTGCTCTTGATATGTATAGAAGGGGGTTGAGATCTTTAGCTCTCAAAGGGATCTTGAGTATATACTACTATTGAACTCATTTCAGAAGGTTATGAGAATAGTGCAGAACTTTAATTTAATGAGTTTGTAACTATCTGTATTATATAAAGCCTCTTGAGATTCCACCTTCTATAGAAAGTTATATAAGGTTAATGTATTATATAAGGGATTGTTAAGGGGATTAATGAGACTTGATAAAACTAATTGCTTGATTGCTCTTTATTAAATAAAGAATTGAAGAGATATTTATACAAAATTAAAAAGCTAAGATTGATAATATAAGTTAACTATAAATCTTTAATATCAATAGTATTAATAGTATTGGCAATACCTATGTAGACACTATCTATATAGACACTGCCTATGTAGGTGCTACCTATATAAGTGCTATACTACCTATTGTAATAGAAAGAATTTTTATTATATTGAATTGTTCAAAAATATATTTGTACTACAGTACTGCTTTACTTAGTATATTTCTTAGTTAGAGTAGTATATTCCTATATTTATATTATCAATTTTGAAATCATGAATTGTATAATTCTACAGACCAAACAACTGTTTAGATTCTGAATAAGCATTTACCCTCTTTTATTTTTAGCTTATCACGCTACCTTATTATTCTATTATTTTATTACTTAGCAATTTGTATAAATACCCCTCTTGCAATTATCAATAAAATTCAGACTGCAACAAGCTAGAAAGCTTCTTATAGACAACCTGAAGGATAATCCTGCAAAGTTTAAATAGACTTTGCAGAAGAAGTCTTTGTCTAGGACTAAGCAATGGTTAGAGAGAAAGAGAAGTTTATTTGTAACAAAGCTTATTACATTATATTTACTATTTAATATACTTTCTCACCAGTCACCCCCACTCTTCAAGCTACTATTATATAACTCACTAAGACCTTTAAGATATGCTATAGTAAATATTTTTACTATTAGAATATTTTAATCTATCACAATTGGTGCTGACTGGCAGGAAATCATTGAAGAACCACCTATCTGACTAGATTTCTATCACCTATATTGCTTGACAAGAATAGCTGAAAAAAAAAAGTATAGCTACTATACTCTTGATAAAGTAGTACTAAGTTAACCTAGACCTAGACAATCGATACATTAGAGCAGCCAAGAGAGACATTAATTAAAGCTATGGTATGCACCCTATACTCAGGTATAGGTTCGAATCACTGGTATGACCAGGTTCCACCTAAGACAAGACCTATGCAAGACTGAAGAAATGGATAAATTATAACTACTTCGAAGCTAGTGCCCCCTAATATATACTATAGGAAATAACTATAAGGACCACTGATGCCTACCTTGGAGGAAGAATAAAATGATCATAAAGACATTTGGTATGTATAGAACATATATCCTCGGATCACTAACCAGATCAGGTCCTGGATATGATAAGTTTGAATAAATAGAAAAAGATATTGAACACTTAAACAATTACTAGACAGACAGATGACCTATCTTGCAGAAACCTATAGAGAAAAACAAAGCAATGGATAGCTATCTACTTAGGTTGACTCCTAGATAGAAGTAGAATAATTATTGAACATTTATTAATTATAAGAATCCTATAGGAATTTATTAGGAAATCTTTCTCTTAAAAAATATAGCAGAATTATAATACTTACTTTGATGAGTGACTAACCTGGTCAACCTTTAGAAATTCCTCTTCCTCATTAATATTAGATAGAATTGTAAGAGAAAAATAATCAATATCAGAATCAGACTCCGAAGCTAGCTTAGGTCTCTTGTCATTATCATTATCATCAGAATACTAGCTAGAAGCCTCAGCTACAGGAAACCCCTACCACCAACTAGAACTATATTCTTCATTATTATCATTATTTTCAATAGTATTGATGACTAAAATGTTAGACTGATCTGCATCTGCATCTACATCTGCATCCACATTTGCATCCAAAGGACTCAGTATTGGACTGCTAAAGATTGGAGAAACAACATAATGTACAGAAGGAGCCAGAGATGCTAGAAGATTATAATATATAGCAAAATCATAGGAAAAGATATCAGACACTTTCAGTTGATTAGACAGATATCTTGTACCTTGAATTATTTACTCACCAACCCATCAACACTTGGGAGGATGCTCACTGTCAATATCTTTAGAATCTGTATCCCAAAACCATTGACTTGGAGGAGTTTCGCAGATGATCTCCTTATCATCCCAGTGATGCTTGCCAAGGATAGAAGAACTTAAGGAAAGAGTTTTGCAAATAATCTCACCATTATCATCATCCTAGCAATGCTTGCCAAGGACAGAAGAAACTAGATATTGTTGATACTGTGAAGTTATAGTAATGTTGAAATTTGATCTTTGAATATGTGTTTGGAGTAAAGAGTGTACTGGCTAATGAAGCCAATATGCATATATTTATTAATGCTAATTTATGATTGGTCGATACAAAACAAAGATCGTCTAAGCCACAATTGAGTGACATATGATCGATCGTTGATGCATCGATCATTGATAGGAGAGATATAATAAGCTAATAATTACAATACTCCCCCTACTTGATATATCTTGATAAAAATAAATAAATAAAAATAAAAGAATAAAAGTAAAGTGTTCAACTGTACATCACAAATGTCATCCATGAAGTACATTTACTGCAAATAACTATATATAAAGTACTACTTGAGTGATAAGAATGATGTGATAAAGAATCATGAAATTAAAAAAAATGTTAGTTATGTAAGCCCATTTTTGCGATCAATGTTTCAAGTCTTGGTTGTGCAAGTGGCTTGGTTAATGCATCAGCGATCATTTCATCTGTCACTATATAAACAATATCTATCACCTTTGATTCAACTTTCTCTTAAATAAAGTGGTGCTGAATGTCGATATGCTTTGATCGAGCGTGATTAATTGGATTTTTGGCGAGGGTGATTGCTGATTGGTTGTCTTCGAATAGGGTTGTTGCACAATTCGGCAAATATCCTAGCTCATCCAATAGGGTGTGTAGCTAAATGGCTTCTTTCGTCGCATGTGCTAATGCTATATATTCTGCCTCAGTTGTTGATAGAGCAACAGTTGCTTGGCGTTTGCTTGACCAGCTGATGGCTCCTCCTGATAGGTTGAAAATATATCCCGTAGTTGATTGTCGTATATTAATGTTTCCTCCCCAGTTAGCATCGCTGAAACTGATCAGTCTTAGATCCTGATCGCATCCAAGGCACAGCTTATAATTGGCTGTTCCTTTAATATATCTTAATAATCGTTTGAGAGTGTGGTGATGTTCTTGCATTAGATTGGCTGAAAATTAACTGATGATGCTGACAGCAGCAGCTAGATCAGGTCTTGTTCCGATCATCAGGTACATTATGCTACCGATCATTTATCTGAATTGTAAGGGGGTTTCTCCTAAACCGCCTGTGAGGAAGCGTCTGATGATACTAATCCGCGTTGGACTTAGGAATCTCCGAGTACGTCGCAAGGTTTCTAAGGTATCGAAAGTACTTTGTTTCTTTATAA
>RBNK01000527.1:0-24529 GCA_003990785.1 Endogone sp. FLAS-F59071 | reverse complement strand
TTATATATTTCATTCTAAATATTTATTAAACAGTACTATAAACTATTCTCAAATTTAAATATTTATAAATATAAATACTACTTATTATGACACTCAACCCTAATTCATATAATTTCTAAGAACTTACCCCTATATCTGATTTAGTTATTGTTACCTTCTACTTTTGATTATTTGTACTATATGACTATATTGAGAGGAGACTAAAAGATTTATATAAGTACGAAATGCCCCGATTCAACAATGATAAATACCTCCAAAGCCAAGTCATTAAAGCATACCGAGCCTTAGAAGACTCTCTATCTGAACTATTACCTGAGGAAGGATCTGCCCTACAAAGGACTTAAATAATAATGAAGAACATTGACATTGCTCAGAAATGACAAACACAAGACAAATTTCAGGCCTACTATAAGATTGCAAGGATCTGAGAAGAAGATCTTGAACATGTATGGGATCAATGACATGCAGAGGCATGCAAATGAGCACTACATCAAGGGATTCCACTCCAATCTCAAAGAATTGCTCTCTGGATTTATGGACTCTTCCAGTTCTGACCAGCCGCCTTGAAAAGACTTACCAAAATTGGACCATCCATGTTTCACCAACTATCTCAAACTGCCTTTGAGGAAATTAAAGAAGAAATCAGCATAATACAAAGAGATTTCGACCAATTGGAACAGTTCTTTGATTTGTGAAACCTTTTAACTATCTTAACTTTTTAACTGTCATAAATCTTTAACCATCTTAAATCTATAACTTATATAACTTGTTACATTATATAAATCCATAATTAGTTTATATTTTGAATAGCCAATAGTTTTGAGAGTAGTAACAGAGCAGCTACCCATATAGTACCTCTTCAAAACTATATAAATATCCCCCTTTATTTCCATTCAATAAATCTTTGCCTGAGCTTAAGCCCAATATGAGTCTAATAATCCAAATGCAACTGGTGAAGAAAGTATTGCTTAGTGAATTTGAGCCAAGAAAGAGAACCTTTTAATATCTAATGGATAATTGATTGCTAATATACATCTGAAGGGACTAATATTCCCTAGTGCCTCTTAACATACACTTTAATATTTTCATAGTTTTATTTCTCTATATACTCTATTTTCCACTTTGGTTTTATCTATAGTATAGATTTTAGCCTAGCTACTGGTTCCCGATTGAGCCCCCTATATCTTCCATACTTAGCTGATCCCAGAGTCTCATCCTCACATTTTGGCACCCAATGTAGGGGGGTAATATTTGATTTTATTGAGTACATACCCCAGTGATATACTTTCACTACTATGAACAACCTTGACAAGACAAACCATCCAGATATACCATTAAGATTAATAAGAATACTGATTCGGAAACACTACCAAAGACTATTATAAAAATCGAATAGATCAGATACATCTACAAGTACTATTAGAATTACTATCACCTATGAGCATATTCAACTATCAAGAGAAGGAACTGAAAGTGAACATGACAGTAAAGGAGTAGAAAGTATCTACCAAGAAGAACTGGACAGACCAATCTGGCATTGGACAGACGATTTTGAAATCAACACACTATTTGAAGAACAAGAAGAAAAACCAACAGAATAAAATTTCGATATGTCACTATCATCACCTACCTTTTCAGGATATACACCAGCTGAGTTAGTAAACTAATTCATTAACAACATTCAACTTTATGTTGCAGCAAGAGGACTAAATGCAGCACAACATGGTGGTATCATTGTGGCAGCACTTAGAGGACTGGTAAAGACCTAATACAATGCAGCGATTACAGCAGGAGCAGCAAATGGAGGATTAGCAGCACCACTAACTGACGCAGCATCCATCACAACCTGTTATACATGGTTGAGAACCAGATATCACACAGCAGAAATATAACAACAGCTGAGGGATCAGATCATGCAAACTGTATAAGAAAAAGGCCAGTCACCTTTGGAGTTCTACACCAAAGTCCAAGACATGATCGAAACTGCAGGATATATAGATACAGTTCAAGACCAGGTAGTAGAATCAACCTTCATGCAGGGAATATAAGCAGAATTAGCACTTGCAATTCAGTTATCACCTACCACTCTCGACCTACTTAGAAAAGTTAATTTCACTCAGAGATATTGGCTAGCATGAAATCCAAGTCAAGACATCTACCAACAGATGGTGGTACCTATATTCAGAAGAAGAGAAGTTAGTAAGCCATATTACTCTACACTGGTCATCAATGTAATATCAACTAGAAAACCAGTACCTACCAAGCGAGATATTGATGAGTTAACTGCCAAGTTTACTAGGATGGAAGCACACATCACCAACATTGAGAAAAAGCAGTACCAATCTAGATGACAGCCTTACAACTCTTCTTACAGTGCCCAATCTGCAAATTGGAACAACAATCAGAATAACAGGAATTATGATTGATTCTTGACATGCTATAAATGTGGAGAAGAAGGATACATTGCCAAAAATTATCAGTCAGAGACAAATAGAAGAGCAGAACCAAGCAACAGTAACCACCAACAGCAAACCAGACAAAGAGATAGGATGTACCTTACACAAATGCCAACCCTCCAGATTCGAGAGATCTTTGAAGACAGTGATAACGAAGATATCTAGATTCTACTAGCTATACCAGGAAGGAAACCAGGCTGACCTCTAGGAAAACCTTACAATTACCTGAAAGGAAACAAGAAAAATGAGGAACCTGAGGTAGTCATCGAGTGTAAAAAGCCTAAAGTCATATATGAGGCCCCAGATTTCAGCAAGTTTGAAGAATCTAGTCAAGATCAACCAATGTCAGAAAGCCCAAGCTATGAAACCTGGACTCGATATACCAAAACCTATCACTATAATACCTGGGAAGACATGAAGAATTGCCAAGTTAGCATGACCTTTGCTCAAGCAGCAGAACTTAATCCAGCCATCAAGACCTAAATCAGAGAAGGACTGAGTGATACCAAACCAGGATTCAAGGTGATTGAGATCAACCAGGCCCAACCATCGGCAGAAGAAATGAGTAATGAAGAAGATACTAGGAAAGCCTTGGCCATTGCCACATGCACTATCGAGTCAATACCTTTTGAAACCATCATCGATTCAGGAGCAGAAGGATGCATCATCGCCAAGAAAGCACTTGACAGATTAGGATGGGGAATTGAACTGCCAACAAGTCTGAACTTTACTACATCAGGCAGCAACCATGCAGTACCCCTTGGAAAAATGAAGGACATTCTCATCCAATTCAGAGATATCACTATACCTATGACCATGCTTATCATTGACATGTAGACCTATAATGTTATCTTAGGAAATGAATGGCTAAACAAAGCAAGAGCCGTCATCGATATCTTTGGTGAAAGAATGAGGATTACCTGTAGAAGAAGAACCTTCCAGATCTTCATTAACATTCAAAAGGGAGCTCGACCTGAAACAGAGGATGTTATGCATGAACCTGATCAAGTTATGGTTGTCCAACCTGGATTAAGCCATAATATTGACTTCGAGGATATAGATGATGAAAAAAAAGCTCAATATGGCTGGTGACTACTTTATAAGAAGGAACAGAACTACCTCATTAATTGGAATATGAAATACTAATACTATCCATTCTGCAAACAAAGGATTTATTGTGCAGAAATGATGTGCGACTGTCTACAAAAAAAGTAAATCCCAAAAGAAGATAGCCTTCAGGAATATATACCTGCTAACCCACGGATACATAACAAGCCTTCATAACCCAAGAAGTAAGAAATGCTAGACCTTCATCAAAGACCTTACTCAGAAAAACAACTATACCCCTTTAAAGATGGAAGCTGTATCTAGGATATCTGCAGAGAGAAGGCACCCTTCATCAGCAAGTCACATTTCTTCGGAAACCAAGATAATTTTTAGAACAAATACTAGGACGAATAGAACATATGAGACATGTGGATAGTAGCCAAAAGATCAGAGTATCCAGACCAACACTTCGACCACAAGTATCATGGAACCTACTTTGAAGACTGGAACAATAAACATTACCGAGAACATAATAAAGACATGATCAATGTTATGATCAATACTCACTGAACCAACTATGAGCTATCATTACCTCAGCATGCCATAGAAGGATCAGCAGGACTTGACCTTATGACCCCAGAAAGCATATCTCTACAACCTAGAGATAGCACAATTCTCGATACCGAATTTGCCTTAGAAATATCAGAAGGATATTTCAGAATAGTGAAACTAAGGAGCTTATTGGCAAAAGCAGGACTTACTACAGATATAGGAGTAATCGATCAAGATTATACTGGAACTATCAGAGTCATTATAGTCAACCAACACTAAACCAATCGGATTGACCTAGAGAAAGGAGACTAAGTTGTACAAATGATTATCCTACCTTATGCAATGGTTATACTCCAAGAGCAATACCCTAACTTGGTCAGAACTACAGCCAGAGGTCAAGGCAGATTTGGATCAACTGGAGTTAATACAGCTATTGTAAACCGACAACAAATTTCAGTAAACCGAAAAGAAGAAGGAAAGAATGACTGCCTAGCAGTTAAAATCAGAAGAAACTTACAAGAAGGACAAATCATGGAAATCAAGGCGATTATCAACAGGAATCAAAATATCTTCATAACAAGTTTGGAAAGTACCACAGGAGTAGACTCCAAGTACTAACATTATATCGATACAGGTGACTATAAACCAATCAAGAAGGTACCCTACTGCCTCAACCTGAGCTACCGAAAATGGATTACTAAAGAAATCACTTGACTAGAAAATGATGACATAATCATCAAATCAAAGAGCCCTTGGAGATTCCCTATTGTTATTGCACCAAAGAAGGAAATTATTATTAACAAGGATGAGACCAGAACTGAAACAACAGCCCCAAGATTCTGTGTGGACTTTCGAGCCCTTAATGCCATTACCAAAAAGGATGTATTTCCTATACCAAAGATTGACAACTTACTGGATTTAGTAGAGAAGCAGCCTCAATACTTCTCAAGTTTTGATTTATATGCTGGATATCACCAAATTATACTCACCTCTGAAGCAAGTGAATGATCTGCATTTGTAACACAAGATGATCACTACTAGTACACTTGGATGCCCTTTGGGTTATACAATACCCCACCATCCTTCCAAAAAGCAATGACAGATATCTTCAGAGACATGATTGGCAAGAATATTACAGTGTACATTGACGATATTCAGCTATACTCACCAGACTGGCTAAGTTATATCAAGAGAATCATCAAGATTTTTCGCAGACTTCAAGAAAGTAGATTCAGACTCAAAGCAAAGAAGTGCACAATTGGAGAAACAGAAATGAAGTACCTCAGATTTATCATCACAGCAGAAGGACTGAGGACTGACCCAAGCAAGACTAAGGAGATCTGAACCTACCTAGTACCTACAAATATATCTGAGTTACAAGTCTTTTTGGGACTAGCAACCTTCTACCAAAAATTCATCAAGAACTTTTCCACAATTGCACGACCCCTGTACCACCTGCTTAAGAAAGGAATCTAGTTTGAATTCAGAATACCCCAATGTTTAGCTATGGAAGAACTCAAAGAAGCTCTCATGAGTGCACCAATCCTGAAATGACCTGACTGGGAAAAACTATTTACCTTACACACCAACGGATCAGCTAAAGGACTCGGAGCTGTCCTAATACAGATAGATGAACAAGGAAATGAACATGTGATTGCATATGCCAGCAAAGGAACCAATCCAGCATAAGCTAATTATGAAGCAACTAAATTGGAATACTTGGCAGCAACTTGGGCAATTGAGTACTTCCACTACTACCTGATTGGACAAAAGTTTACCCTTGTCACAGATCATGCAGCCCTTAAGTGGTTATTCAACAAAGTTCAATCTACTGGAATCTATGCCCAATGGATTATGAGACTTCAGGAGTATGACTTCAAGGTCCAGTACAAACCCGAAAAGATACACTAGTATGCCGATGCATTGTCTAGAATACCAAGAAGAGAGACGTCACCTTGAGAAAAGACTGTGTAATTCCAATAAATCAGGAGCTATACTATCAGATCATAACATATTTAGGAGGAGGAAAAATATCAATAGTCGATAAATGGAGAAAGAAGATCATACTTAGGAGCTGACAAAACTTTGAATATCAGGATGGAGAGTTATATAAAATATCGCAAACAGATAAAGAATATCGATATATAGTTATCCCAACACATCATGTGAATAACATTTTATTAGGAGCACATGATTATCACTTATCTGGACATCAAGGAGCGGAATGAACCTATCAGCAGTTAGCAAAAATTTACTAGTAGCCACAAATGTGAAAAGATGTATAACATTATATCAAGATATATAACACTTGCCAGAAGAGGAAAACGATCAAGGATTTTGTACTCTGGTAACCCAGTACAATGCCAAATACCCCTTTTGAACATATTGGAATCGACGTAATTAAACCCCTTTCACAGACCCTTACTGGAAAGAAATATATCATCATAGCAGTTGACTGGTTAATGAAATGGCCTGAAGCAGAATCCATAGAGATATCAGATGCTCAGACAATATCAGAATTTATATATGAATGAATCATCTGCCAACATGGACTACCAAAACAGATAACATCTGACAGAGAAACAGAATTTTGCAATGATCTAGTAAAAGAATTAAATCAGACATACTGCATCTAATATATCCGAACCACTGCCTATCACCCTTAAGGAAATGGACTCACCGAATGAATGAACCAGACAATCAAGAATACAATTTCGAAGATGAGCAAGATATATACAGACTAGGACTTTTGGTTACCATCTGCACTATTCACAATCAGATGCTCACAACAGAAGACTATGACTTTCAGCCCTTTTGAGTTAGTCTATGGGAGATTGTCAAATAGGAGAGTACTACAAGCCAACATAAGAGAATCATATGAAGAATAAATTTGGAGCTTAATAATATACAATATGGAGAGACTAAAATGTATTCGAAACAAGGTGCAAAAGTTCATCCAGAAAGTGCAAGATCAACAGAAGTACAAGAATCCACTGGTTGAAACATTAAATATTAAAGATTAAATCTTGATATATCGAAATATTATTGAAGCCTCTTGGTCAGCAAAACTCGAACCAAAATGGAAAGAACTGTACTATATTTAAGATATAAAGGGAACCTCGATCTGGATCTGAAGCTCAAAAGGAACAATTCAGCCAACACTGGTACACTGCGGAAAAGTCAAATGATACTTTGTACAAAATTGATTTATCAGCTATCTAGAGATGATACTTATAAATAGGGGAGTAATAAGAGGAGACTGAAAGATTTATACAAGTATGAAATGCCTCAATTCAACAATGACGAATACCTCCGAAGCCGAGTCATTGAAGCATACTGAGCCTTAGAAGACCCTCCATCCAAACTATTACCTGAGGAAGGATCTGCCCTACAAAGGACTCAAATAATAATGAAGAACATTGACATTGCTCAGAAATAACAGACACAAGACGAATTTCAGGCCTACTATAAGATCATAAGGATCTGAGAAGAAGATCTCGAACATGTATGGGACTGATGACATGCAGAGGTATGCAAATGAGCACTATATCAAGGGATTCTACTCTAATCTCAAAGGATTACCCTCCGGATTTATGGACTCTTCCAGTTCTGACCAGCCGTCTTGAAAAGACTTATCAAAATTGGACCATCTGCATTTCACCAACTATCTCAAACTGCCTTTGAGGAAATTAAAGAAGAAATCAGCATAATATAAAGAGATTTCGACCAATTGGAATAGTTCCTTAATTTGTGAAACCTTTTAACTATCTTAACTTTTTAACTGTCGTAAATCTTTAACCATCTTAAATCTATAACTTATATAACTTGTTACATCATATAAATCCATAATTAGTTTATATTTTGAATAGCCAATAGTTTTGAGAGTAGTAACAGGGCAGCTACCCATATAGCACCTCTTCAAAACTGTATAAATATCCCCCTTTATTTCTATTCAATAAATCTTTGCCTGAGCTTGAGCCCAATATGAGTTTAATAATCCAAATGCAACTGATAAAGAAAGTATTGCTTAGTGAATTTGAGCTGAGAAAGAGAACCTTTTGACATTTAATAGATAATTAATTGCTGAAGGGACTAATATTCCCTAGTGCCTCTTAACATACACTTTAATATTTTCACAGTTTTATTCCTCTATACACTCTATTTTCTACTTTAGTTTTACCTACAGTATGGATTTTAGCCCAGCTACTGATTCCCGATTGAGCCCTCTATATCTTCCATACTTAGCTGATTCCAGAGTCTTATTCTTACAATATCTACAGCTATATATCAGAAAAATAGTTAATTAATCTATGAACTATTTTACTAAGAGCTGTAAACTATTTTACTAAGAGCTATAAACAAAATAGCCATGGACACAGATACTAGTCATAAACTACAAACTATTATTGATGAATAGCTGCAAACTACTCTAGAACTCTACTAAAATAATATTACAAATCTCAAACACCTCTAAAACAATATCACAAACCATAAACTAGCTAGAACAGCCTGCAAACAGCCTGTGAATAGACTGCAAACAGCTTGCAAACAGCCTACGAGTATAGATGCTAGTCATAGACTACAAACTGAAAATAGTTTTCTAATGTAAGCTATCTACTACAGCAGTAAGAATACCACTAAAGATGTAAGCCACCTATTATAGCAGTGAGAATACTTCTCTAATAGTATTATACAATTTGTAATAACCAAATTATTATCTTTATAGTGAAGTCTTTTAGTTCTTCAATTTTGTATAAATACTCTCTTTATTTTTATCTAAATAAATCAATTTATATTGAGTCTTGAAATATTCTTAATATCAGTTATAGTAAAGCTTAAATAATTATAGTATATATAGCTGTTAGTAAGGATATATAAATGAAGATATTATGTTCATAATTCTGAGCATTTTCAATATATAAAATGACTAATTATTGATACATTTATTATATCTTGGTGCTAACTGGTAGGAAAGTTATTAAAAGACTGACTCTTATATTCTTATTTAAGTAAGACTGAACAAAACTATAAACTTATTAAATTAATACTCTGTATAAGTACCACTGACATGCACTATAGGAAAATGCTATTAGGAAGCTATGGCATATACCTTGTATATCAGGAAACTATTTTCAGTTCATAGTCTATGACTAGTATCTGTACTCATAGACTGTTTGCAGGCTGTTCACAGGCTGTTCTAGCTAGTTTATAGTTTATAATATTATTCTAGTAGAGTTTTAGGGTAGTTCACAGCTATTTGTAGCTGTTTGCTAATAATAGTTCATAGTCTATGACTAGCATCTATATTTATAGCTATTTTGTTTATAGCTCTTAGTAAAATAGTTTACAGCTCCTAGTAAAATAGTTTATAGATTAATTAACTATTTTTCTGATATGTTATTATATATAAGGTGATTCAGTTAGAAGATATTATATCAGAAATAGTTCAAAGTATCAGACTTGTACTTGAATAGCTGGTAGATTAATTTGGCTAATCTTAAAGTATAGGTAGGGAGTGCTCTCTTGAGAGCTTATTAGCAGATCTCTCTATTCTTCTAGTTCTAGATATGTTCAACTTCTTCTTCCCAAAGTTATATAATTTGATAGTACTCCTTCTATTCATGATTTATACCAAGTGCTATCTCCTTTGAATATTGTATAGGATCAATTAGGTTTTCTTCAAGATTGATTCTTTCATTTCTTCAAAGTCTTCCAGGGGTTCTATATATTGATATGCCTCAATCAGACTGACTCAGACTTCATAGACATTGTTCCAGTAAGGTATAGTATTTCTTGAGGCAGTTTTGGTGAACAGCATAGGGTAGGATCATTCCTATCATTTTTTATAACTAATATATTGATTTTTTTATACTTATGATATAGTATGGTCCTTCCCATTTTGAGTTCAATTTTGCTGACTATAATAACTCCACTATATTCCAGTATAGTAAGATCTAGTTACCAATCTTCAACTTTTCAGTCTCCTTATATTCTTTGTTGTAATTCTTCTTTTGGTGATTGTAAGGGGGTTTTTTCTAAACTGCCTTTGAGAAAGCATCTAATAATACTAATTCATATTGGACTTAGGAATCTCTGAGTACGTCGCAAGGTTTCTAAGGTATTAAAAGTACTTTGTTTCTTTATAGGAATATTAATTATGATTTTCAGACTTATAGTCTTTTAGTGCTTTTGATGTGTGTAGAAGGGGGGTGAGATCTTTAGCTCTCAAAGGGATCTTGAGTGTGTACTGCTATTGAACTGAAGTTTATTAAATAAAGAATTGAAGAATATTTATACAAAATTCTCAAGGTGCTATATGGGTAGCTGCCCAGGTTACTACTCGGAATATTAGTTACTAATTAAAAGTCAAATAATGTATTAATGAAATCTGTATTATAGATATTAGCAGTGTCTATAATGTTGGCAGTGCCTATGATGTTAGTGGTGCCTACAATATTAGCAGTGCCTACGATGTCGGCAGTGCCTATGATGTTAGTAGTGCCTATGATATTAGTGGTACCTACGTCTTCTTCTATATCTGATCTAGATAAGGAAGTATTGGTTTTTTCTTCCAGATGGTTATTATCTATTAGGTAATTTTCCAAAAGATAGAGTAATAAAGTTTCTTCTTCTTTATTTCATAAGTGTTCCCATTGACGCAGGCTTAGGCTACTAAGGTGTTTCAATGCAGAGAGCCAATATTGGAATACCTTAAAGGTTCTTCTAGCTATGTGCCTTTCTCAGCAGTTTAATCCTAGAATTCTGATAGATTCTTGTTCTATTATTTCTTGACAGTTCTCTTGTCTTAACTATAAAGCATATTCTATTTGATAGTAACTTCTGAATTGTCTAGTAGTATTGTGAAATTGGTAGATGTTGATATTTCTTTTTGCAAGTTTTACCATTTCGATAGTGTCCTCTTGGGTTACTCTAGCATATAGTAGTACTAGTTTATTATATCGGTTGATGATTGCATTCTTTACTATATTCTTGATCTGTTCATAGTTTGGTTGGAGTGGTGTTAAATGTCTGGCAGTATTTCTTTGCTGCGGTTAAGTCGAATAAGGCTCTTGAGTTCTCTGGTTTCAGCAGCTAATGGCAGGCATGGTTGTTTGTTATACTTTTACAAGTATTTGTTACTACTTTTATATATCACTCTTACAACTCTTCCCCTTTTGAAAAAAATAGTGTCTATGCTATTTCTGTAAGAACTTGTGATATTTTTCTAATATATCATCTAC
This sequence comes from Endogone sp. FLAS-F59071, assembly GCA_003990785.1. Classification (NCBI taxonomy): domain Eukaryota; kingdom Fungi; phylum Mucoromycota; class Endogonomycetes; order Endogonales; family Endogonaceae; genus Endogone; species Endogone sp. FLAS-F59071. The sequence continues at coordinate 13,233 of RBNK01000527.1, read as the reverse complement.
ATTTGTCAGATTGCTAAGTGGTTCCTATATTGCATCATATAAGGGGTATCCTTTCTACTTGATTAGGTATTGCAGTATCAATCTGTTGCCTTGTTTGGTAATCTATTGATCTAAGATTTCTTCTACTTCAAATTCTTCTACATCATTAACCAAAATTAGTACAGGTGGTATGACTTGTCTGTTTGGAAATAGATTGTCATTATTTGGTATATAATGTTTTAGTAATAATATATGAAATATAGGGTGAATCCTTATTGTTGATGGTAACTCCAGTTTATAAGCGACAGCTGATATTTTTGCAATAATCTTAAATGGTCTGAGAAACTTATTCTGAAGTTTCTTTGAAGATTGCTTAGATAATTGTTGCAATATGATATGTCTTAAGGATAGTAAGACCATTTCATCTTTCTCAAATGATTCTTCACATCTTTTTTCATTTGCATAGTTTATCTATTGTAATTGTACTTTACAAATTGCATCTTGTACCTTGGTCAGCAGGTTGGTCATTTGTGTAGTGAAGTTATCAATGGCTTGTACTGTTGATTCAACTTTTTCTAGTAACAGAGTTGCTGGTATCAGCAGATGATAGCTATAGTTTAGAAAGAATAGCGATAGTTTCATTGACTTTTGCTGAGCATTATTGTATATAAATTCGGCAGCAGTTAAGTGTTCATTCCAATCATTCTGTCAATAGTTGATGTAAGTTCTAAGCATTTGTTCTAATGTTTGATTCATGCATTCTGTTTGTTTGTCGGTCTGTGGGTGAAATGCAGTTGATAGTGCTATTTTTGTTTCAAGTGTTTTGAATAGCGATTGCCAAAAGTTACTTGTAAACTTTGGATCTCAGTCACAGATAATAATTCATAGTAGTCCATATAGGCAAAAAATATTGTTAAAAAATATTTTTGCTATGTCAGGTGCAGTATTGGTTATTTTGCTTACAATAAAGTGTATCTGTTTGCTGAGTCGATCAACAAAGATAGTTATTGCATCTTTTCCAGATCTTGTTTTTGGCAGTTGAACAATGAAGTCTATACTGATTTGTTCCCATTTTTCAGCAGATGTAGGTAGTAGTTATAATAGTCTAGTGGTTGATTGTCTAAGTGTTTTATTATGTTGACAAGTGTTACAAGAAGCTATGAAACTCTTGGTGCTTGTAAACATTTTCAGCCAGTAAAAGTTTCTGGTAAGTGCTTTATAAGTTTTATCAAATCCAAAGTGGCCTGCTAAGAGTATATCATGATATTCTTGTAGAATCTTGACATGAAGGTTTGACAGTATAAAGAGTCAATCTTCATAATAGAGGTTGTTATTTTGAATCTTAAATTTGTTTATCATATCTGGTTTGGTATTGAGTTCTTCTATAATTTTCTATGCTTCTTTGTCTATCTGAACTCCTTCTTGAATTTCTTATATCCAGTTGTCTGTGATTTCAATGATGGCTTTGATTTGGTCATCCTCCTGTTGTTGTCAGGATAATGCATCTGCTACAATGTTAAGCTTTCTGGGTTTGTAGATTATTTTGAAGTGATAATTGTTGAGGTGGTCCATCCATCGTGCTTGTTGAATGGAGAGGGTCAGCTGTTTGTTCAGGTATTTGAGTGATTCATGATCTGTATAGATCAGGAATTTGTTATCTATCAGGTAGTGTCTCCAAGCCTGTGTTGCATCAATTATTGTGAGTAATTCCTTTTCGTGAACAGGGTAATTTCTTTCTGCAGATGACATTTTTCTTGAACAGTAGGCAATAAGTTGGTCTTCTTGTGAGAGTATGGCTCTAATTGCATAATTTGAGGCATCAGTAGTCACTACAAATTATAAGTTCTAGTCTGGGCTTCTAAGAACAGGTGCAGTTGTTAACTTGTCTTTTAAAGTTTCGAAGGCTATATCATGGTTTTCATTCCATTCTTAAATAACAATTGTACCTGTAACCATTAAATCATGTAGGCATGCTACAATTCCTGCATAATTCTTGATAAACCTTTGATAGTATCCTGCCAGTCCTAAGAAGGATTGTATTTCCTTAATCGTTGTTGGTTTCTCTTATTTCTTGATTGTTTCAATTTTTGCAGGGTTGACTAAAATGCCTTGTTCATTGATTCGATGTCCAAGATATATAACTTCTTTTTGTAAAAAGTTACATTTGCTGAGTTTGGTATATAACTAATGTTTTCTTAGTATTTTCAGTACTTGGTGGAGATGTTGTAAGTGTTCTTCTTTTGTCTTACTATAGATCAGTATGTCATCGATGTAGACAACTATGAATTTATTGAGTAGTGGTCTGAATATATCATTCATTAATCCTTGAAATGTTGCAGATGCATTTGTTAGTCTAAAAGATATGACTTTCCATTCATAATGTCCGTATTGGGTTTTAAATGCTGTTTTTGGAATGTCTTCTTTGGCAATGCAGATCTGGTGATATCCTAATCATAAGTTGATTACTGAGAATATGGTTGCTCCTTTGAGTTGATCAAATAATTCTATGATGTTAGGTAATACATATCAGTTCTTGATGGTTATATTATTGAGTTGTTAATAGTCAATATATATTCTAATTCCATCCTTCTTTTTGACAAATATAATAGGTGCTCTGAAAGGTAATATGCTAGGTTGAATAGATCCTCGTTCAATTAATTCTTCTAAAGTCTTCTTGAGTTCTTGTAACTCTGGTCCAGATAATTGATAAATTTTCTTGAATAGTAGTTCTACGCCAGATATTAGGTCAATTCAGTGATCAATACTTCGTTTTGATGGTAGTCCTTCTGGTAAGTTTATAGGGAATTGATCTATGAACTCGGTGATAAGTGGTTGTAGAGATATGTCCAGGTTATTAATATCTATATCGGTTTCAGTAGTTATTTTAGCAATGTCCTTTTCTGTAATAATGCAGCAGTAAACTATGTTGTCTTTTTCAAGGTATTGATAGAATTTTTTAGCTGAGTAGAGTCAGATCTTACTATTTCTTGATTTGGAAACCAATTTGATGTTCTTGTTTTGATGAGTAAACTCCATGGTTCCACTTAGCCAGTCGATGTTAGGATTTTTCTGATCTAGCCAACTTTTTCCGAATACTATACTTGGTCTGGGCATGTCTATGATTTCAAAGTTCAATACATCCTGGTATGATTCGATTGAGATTGAAAGATTCTTGGCAGTATAGGTGACTCGTTGGGTTCCTCTATCAGTGACTTCTACAACCATTGCTGCTTTATGGGGTGACTTGATTACTTTGAGTTGATCAGCTAGCTGTTTGCTAATAAAATTGCATGTTGCTCCACTGTTAATCAATATGTTGACCATTTCATTTTTCATTACTCCTTTATAGAAAAAAAGTTCCATCTTTTTTCCAAGTGATAATAAGGTTCCATGTTCTACTTTTTCTTCTGTATCTTCCACTTTTGTTTCTTTGATAAACCATATGTCTGTTATGTCTTTGATTGACCAATCTGTTTTCTTCTCCTTGGTTGGTAATTTTATAGTTTTGCATACTTGTTTTGCTTCTTCTTCCTCTTTTGCTAATTGTTGGATTTGTGATTTCTTGCTTTCTTCAATACAGCTTCAGCATTTCCAAGCATTGTCTGCACAGTAGATTCTGTTTCCATGAGGACAGCATCCATATAGTACTATTCCTTATGCTATTTTCAGGTACCAACATTTATCTTTAGTAAGTATAGGTTTCTTTCTGTCTGTCAATCTGAATCCTCCTGCAGCATGTTTGGTTTTTAGAAGTTGTTTGACAACTTTGGCTGTTATTGAGTTGTCCAGTTTGATGAATATGAATTGTGCTAGCTTGGCTCCTTTAGTGACTCAATATTTGTGGTGAGCTGATAAGTTGTAAACTGCAAGTATAATTTCACCAGTGTAGTCTGCATCAATGACTCCTACTTTGATTGAGATTCCTTCTTTGATTTTACTACTTTTATTCAGGATTTGTATATAAGTTCCAGTTGGTGGTTTTAAGGCAATTCCTGTCTTGATCAGGAAAATCAATCCTGGTGGGATTAGTATATCTTCATTTGCATAAATATCATATCCTGCAGAGTTTGCTGTTCCCTTAGTAGGTATTATAGCATCCGGGTACTTCTTTTTGACTAGGAAGTTGGTTTCATTATTGGTTTCTTATATCATGTATAGTTGTTTATCTTCTGATGATTCTTCCAATTCTTCTTCTTCATCTTCTTACCTTCCTTCTTCAATATTGGTCAGTTCTTGCCAAGTGCCATTGTAGGCTAGGTCACATCCTTTGCCATTAATAATAGATGAGTCATGGACAGTCCAAAGATCTTGCAGGTAGATTTCGTTCCAATATACTCCTTGCTCATATCTTTTCTTGTCTCCCCAGAACTTTCCTTTGCCAACATATTGATAGCTTCTCCAGAAGATGTTATAAATTTCTCTAGTGTTGTTAGTATAAGGGTGTGGGTTTTTGCCATAATAAGGTCTATTATTCATTGGTAGTATTTGTCAGCATCTTAATTATGGTTTTATTCTTCGATCTTTCTTTTTGATGATGAGGAAATCTTCTACTTTGGTTTCATCTAGTATGAGGTGAGTTATTGAACAGTTGCACATGTATTCTGCATAATAGATGTGTTGATCACAAAATAGGTATCTTGTCTGCACCATGTTCTAATTGATGAGGGTGATTTGTTCTTATTCATTCAACTTGCAGTATCCTCGGCCATATTTTTCTTTAATTACATATAGTCAGCTGATATCTCTTGGATCTGTTTCTTCTTCAGCAGTCATACTTTTACTTGCACCCTTGATTTCTTCTTTCTTTGTGATCTTTTCTCCAGAAATGGTATGAGTACTTTTACACTCGGGTGCAATATGTCCATATCTTCTACAATTAAAGTAAGTCTTTGTTTTCTTCTAATCATCCTTGTTTTCATCCTTCTTGAAATTGTTTTGCCATGTCGAGTTGTTGTTATAATTTCCTTATCCTCCTCTAAATCCTCCTTAGGGGTTAAATCCTCCTTGATAGTAGGTATCAGTTATTGGTTTGCTGTTTGAGCCGGAGTTATAATTCTTGTTTTCTGTTCGAGTCTGTTATGCCAATAGAATTGTATGTGCTGATTTGATGACCATGCCGAAATATTATTATTTATGAGTACATGGGCTCCCTCTTTCCTTAATATGAGTTTCCAGCCATTGTGGAAGAGTCTTGAATAAGGTGTTGGCTCATGCACTACAAGTGATGTGATTGTCATCATCATAAGGCATTCCAATAATGATAAGATCTGCATCGATTTCTGTAGCAAAAGCTTCAAAGGTTTTGGTTTCTTCAATGTTGAATCTTACTGTAGCTAGTCATTTCTTTGCTTCAGCAATATATACACTACTGTGGAATTTGTCAATCAGTAAGGATCTAAGGCCTTGTTGGATGGAGATATTTAGATATTCTGGTTAGGCCATACCAGCTACTTGAGCTACTATCAAAGTTGTATCTTGTCAGGTTAAAGGTTTTCTAGGTAGATTTTGCCACCAGATTACTACTAATTTTCTGAGAAATCCAGCAATTTTGTTAACCTATGCATATGACTTGATATATACTTGTTCAGGTGTGTGATTAATATTGTTAGTGAGTCTATCATCTGATACTCAATTGTTATTCCAGCTATTGACATTGTAATTGGCTTCAATGGCTGATATAAATGTGGCAACTTCTTTGGCTTCTCTATCAAAGAGTTGTAAGTTGACTGCTTTAGTTGTTTGGCTGAGTTGCACTACTTATCCTATGAGTGTAGTTAAGGCTGCTACTTGTGCAGTTAATGCGGTGATTACAGCATTGGCCATTATATCAGTGAATATAGTTAGTGCAAGTAGTAGTGATATAGGAAGTTTGTTTTCTCCTCTGTCGGTATGTTGGATGTATTCTCTTGCTTCATGATCAAATATTTCGTCTTCTGAGTTAAGGTCTTCTAATTCTTCAAGTATATCAGCTTCAAGTGTAATTCTTCGAATGGTTATATTGGCATCTTTAATAAATGCAGTGTCAGCATTGTGATAGATGGTTGTGTCAGGTTCATGTAAGTCACTTATGTTGGTTGCTTCTCTAAATGTTGGTCTGCTTAGTCTGAGTATATGTTGGAATATAGATGTTGTAAGGTTGATAGGCTCCTCGATAGATAGTGGTATGATAGGTACAGTTAGTCCTAATAGTGTTATTTCGGTGAATCATGTGAGGTCTTCTGCTACTAATTTCTCAAATAATCTGTTTGCAATTTGGTAGTAAATGGTGCCTCGGTATGTTAAGTAATCAAATGGCGAGTTGGTAATCTACTCTTTGATGACTTGGCGATTATTATATCCTTGTTCAGTAGATGTGAGGTTAGTGAATTGGTGTTTAGCTTATATAATGAAAACAATGTCATGATCTCCTTTGATGTTTTCATAGAGGAAATCTTGAAATGCTTCGAAGTAGGCTTCAGTTGTAAGAGGGTTTTTGAATTCTTCTAAAAGTTCATTGTAGAGTTTATCGAAAGTACTTTGTTTCTTTATAGGAATATTAATTATGATTTTCAGACTTATAGTCTTTTAGTACTCTTGATGTATGTAGAAGGGGGGTGAGATCTTTAGCTCTCAAAGGGATCTTGAGTATGCACTACTATTGAACTGAAGTTTATTAAATAAAGAATTGAAAGATATTTATACAAAATTCTCAAGGTGCTATATAGGTAGCTGCCCAGGTTACTACTTGAAATGTTGGTTACTAATTTAGAAGTCAAATAATGTATTAATGAAATCTGTATTGTAGATATTGGCAATGCCTACAATATCGGTAGTACCTATGATGTCAGCAGTGCCTATGATGTCAGCAGTGTCTATGATGTCAGCAGTGCCTACAATATCAGTAGTGCCTATGATGTCAGTAGTACCTATGATGTCGGCAGTATCTACAATGTCAGTGGTGCCTACATCTTCTTCTATATCTGATCCAGATAAGGAAGTGTTAGTTTCTTCTTCTAGATGGTTGTTATCTATTGGGTAATTTTCCAAAAGATGGAGTAACAAAGTTTCTTCTTCTTCATTTCATAAGTGTTCCCATTGACGCAGGCTTAGGCTACCAAGGTGTTTCAATATGGAGGGCTAATATTGGAATACCTTGAAGGTTCTTCTAGCTATGTGCCTTTCCCAGTAGTTTAATTCTAGAATTCTGGTGGATTCTTGTTCTATTGTTTCTTGACAGTTCTCTTATCTTAACTATAAAGTATATCCCATTTGATAGTAACTTCTGAATTGTTTGGCAGTATTGTGAAATTGGTAGATGTTGATATTTCTTTTTACAAGTTCTACCATTTCAATAGTGTCCTCTTGGGTTACTCTAGCATGTAGTAGTACTGGTTCATTATATTAGTTGATAATTGTATTCTCCACTATATTCTTGATCTGTTTGTAGTTTGGTCAGAGTGGTATTGAATGTCTAGCAGTATTTCTTTACTATGGTTGAGTCAGATAAGGCTCTTAAGTTCTCTGGTTTTAGCAGCTGATGGCAGGCATAGTTGTTTGTTATACTTTTACAAGTGTTTGTTACTGCTTTTATATATCACTCTTACAGTGATCTTATGCAATAGTGATAAATTTCCTTACCTTGTTTTGGATATCATGTAATTCTCAAATTTCCTTTATCACATAGTGTTCTATTTGTACTTCTTAGAGGGTGTAGCTAAGTTCTAGAGTAGTCATTACTTGATCTACCAGCTGATAAGTCTTTTTCCTATAAACCAGCTCAAAAGAGGTAAACTTTGTTATCTCTTGTTTTATTATCTATAGTGTAAATAAGGTACAGATTCCAATCTCCTCCTTATAATTGTACTACTTTAGCAATTGTATTCTTGATAGTTTGATTTATCTATTCAGTAAGTTCATTTCCTTAGGGATAGTAGGCAGTAGTCTTTATCTAGCAGATTCTAAAGTGTTGTATCAATATTTGTATAAATTCATTAATGAATTCAGTTCCTTGATTAGAGGTCATTTCATAAGGTATCTCATAGTAGCAGATAATATCTTTATAGATAAAGAGTATAATGTTAAGAGCATCTGTAAGGGATAAGACTCTTACTTCAAAGTACTTAATTAAGTAATCTACTATTACTATAATAAATCAGTTTTCTCTAAGTGTTCTTGATAGTGGTCTAACAATATCTATTTCAATATGTTCAAAAGGTTCTCCAGGTATAATTGGTTGTAAGGTCTTGACTTTCTTTCCTTAATATCTCTTCTAGCAGGTATCATATCTCTTGATATATTCTCTAATATATTTATACATATTTTTCTAATAATATTTTTCTGATAATTGCTGATATATATTGTCTACACCCATATGTCCTATAAGCTGATGATTATAGGAGACCTAAAGTACCATCTACCTTTTGTGTTTAGAGATTACAAGTCATATTTATCTTCTATATTATTAGTAAAGTATATTGTCCTTAATAAAATAGTTAAGTACCATTATCTATATAAGCCTTTGATCATTTTTATTCATTATCCTAGTAAAGGTTAGGTTACTGAGATAATCTAAATATCTGTTATATAGTTTAGTATCTATTAGATAGGTATATTCTTTTTGGTTTAGAGTATCAGTCTCAAATAAATTGGGGTAGGTGTGAGAGGGTATTTATTGTGACAGAACATTTTGTGACAATATACAATTAGGTCATGTGAGATCACAATCATGTGATCTGAAGTGTTACTGAGATCTGAAGTGTTACTGAGACCTGAAGTGTTACTGAGATCTGAAGTGTTACTGAGATTCGCAATCACACTATAACCTAAAATAGTATTTCGATCTGATATATTATTTCACCACCCAATTACATTATAACCTGATATATTATTTTATTATATCTTAGCCAATCAATTTGTACCTTATATTTAGCCGAGCCAATCAGAAATTCAAGTAGTAATCTGGGTAGCTGCCCATATAGCACCTTATAATTTCTTATAAATACCTCGCTCACAATTATCAATAAAATTCGGACTGCAACAAGCTAAGGAAGCTTACAACAGACAACCCAAGAGATATTGAAGCCTTACTCAAGGAGTAAGCAATTAAGATAGTTTCGAGATTCTAACAAATACACTTTATTTGATCAATCATACTTAATTCTTGCTAGTTAACACCTACATCGATATATACCCTTCTTAAGATGCTACCACATAAACCACTAAGACCCCTAAAAACATATTTTCTGCTCTTGCTCAATCCCAAGTATTTCACCGTTAATATATTTTAGTCCGCCACAATTGGTGCCGACTGGCAGGAAATCAATCAACACCTCAACTGATTTGTTACCTATATTGCATAACCGAACTTGCCGAAACCTATAGTGGAAGACAAAAGCAAGAACGGCACTACCACCACCACCACCTGTACTACTACAACTACCTAGGAGAAGACCTCAAGAAGACAAAGAAACCATGGCAGACAGACTACCTACCTTTTATGGATACATCAAGGAATATGTTCGAGAATTCCTAGATGATTTGGAAAGCTACTTCGCAGCCAAAGGAATGGTCAGTACTTGATAGATCCCTATACTGGCTGCCCAACTTAGAGGACCTGCAAAAGAAGTATACTATGTGGCTCTAATGGATGTAGCAGCTACCGGACTAGGAGGACTACTCCTTGCAGCTACAGCAGCAGCTGGAAATAACCTCCCCACTACAGCATTAGCTACCACTCATTGGGATATTACAAGAGTATGGTTAGAGAAGAAGTATTTCACCGAACAGAAACGAGAATCAATCAAGGAACAGCTATTCAACATGAAGATGTCAATCAACCAGTGTCTAGAAGATTGGGTTACTACCATCGATCAGTATATGCAACTCTGTAGAGAAACCAGCCTGGTTGTGCGAGAAATGGTGTTCATGAACAGCTTACCTGCAGATCTTCAACGCCATATCAAGAGGTTTGGCCCTCGAAGAATGGAGGAGAAAGTCAGGATGGCACAAGCCTTTTGGGACACCAAAGCAGGACATTCAGCATCCCTATATGACAAGTTACTACAAGACTTATGTAGGAAATTCAGCACTGGAATACCTGTAGTTCAAATGGTATCTGCTTCAGCCAAACTACCTGAGGAGGACACTATCAAACTGACAGTGATAGCAAAAACAGGAAAGACAACTTATGAAGATGAAATGGAAAAGATTACCAAGATGTTCTCAGAGATGACAGCACACATAGCTGATCTTGAAGCTAAGGTGATCTGCCAGAATAAGCAACTGAGAGGAACCTTTGTAGCCGAAGAATGCAATAAGGCCGAGATAAACTGCTTCCTTTGTGGAAGATGGGGTCACTTTGCTAAAGATTGCCGAACTAGAAGTTGGAAGGAAGGACGAGAGAGAGAAGAGGAAAAGAAGGCCGACCATGCCAATGTAGTGCAAGAAATCGAAGAAGAAGATGAAGAATTTAGCGAAGAATACCTGGAAGCCTACCCTGTCGAAGCAGTCAGCTGCACTACCACTAGGAAGACTCCCTACCCAAGGAAGAAACCGACCCAGGAACCAGAGGTTGTCATTGAGAAGCCTAAGAAGCCAACACAAAGGCAACAGTTGAATAAGGATCAATGGGACAAAGCCTTCAAACAAATAATGCAACCTGGCGAGACAGTTACTTCAACCACTGGAGATGAAGAAATGATGGATCAAGAAGAAAACAAGGAGAAGAAGCCCAGGAGGGTTAGAGAATTCGAGTATGATCTGTGGCAGGACATTGCCAGCCAAAAGGCTAACATTACCTTTAAACAACTCTTCCAGATCGCACCATCAACAAAGCAGAAGGTAAAGACTCAGATTACTAAAACCAAACCAACCATCCGATTTGAGGAAGTTAACACCACCGAAGAACAGGAAGAGCGAACCTATACCTCATCTGCCTATGCACAATGCAACATTGGAGGATTAGCATGCTCAGTTATTATTGACACTAGAGCAGGAGTTAGCATCATCGCCAAGCATTTCCTAGACCACCTAGGATGGGATATTGATGAACCCACCACCTCTACTTTGGTCGTCGCAAGTGGAAAAAGCAGCATACCTTTGGGAGTACTCCGAGAAGTACCAGTCCAGTTTGGAACAGAAATAATTCCTGTCAGAATGGTGGTCACCGATGCACAATCCTACAATGCTGTCCTGGGCAACAGTTAGCTGAAGAAAGCTAAAGCCAGAATTGACCTGGATGCACAAAGATTAATCTTCATCAACTATAGAAGAAAGTTCAGTATACCTCTGGATATTCAGAAAGGAGTAGTACCGAAACTCACTCAGAGACCGGAAGACGAAAGCAACACAGATGAAGAAGTAACCCCTAGACAGGCGCACCTCAACTTGGTAGAAGAAGAAGAAGCGAACGTAGTAATCCATAGTAAATACTGCCACCTGACACCTTTAGAGAAGAACCAGTTGATTGAGTACAGCATGAGAAACACTAGATATCCATTCTGTAAGCAATGCATCTATTGCGCCAAAATGATGTGCACCTGCAGTAATACAAAGTTGATACCTTACCAAGATACCTTGGAAATGCATTTGCCAACCGAGAAAAGAATCAAGAAACCAAGATTGTCGCAGACCCGCAGAAGGACTCTACCTTCAATGAATCATGGACTGTATAATGGAAAGAACCCTCATCCATTTGCAGACAATACTGGAGAAGTATAGGACTGTTTTTGGATGAATATCGGACATATCGGCAAAGGATACCTTTGGGGAAATCACAACATCTACCTGCAAGGATGCTACTGGGATGAAGTCAACCCCTATGATCTTTGGGAATGTGAAAATTGGGTCAGATATCCAGATGAACCATATGATATCAATTACCACAGAACTTGGAAGGAATGTTATGATCGAGAACAAGAACAGACAGTACTTGAAGAGAATGAAGATGAGGAAGTACCTGAGGAATGGAGCAATGAAGTTTACACTACTCAGACACCTATCAAAGTCAGAGTCTTATTTCAGGAAGATGATGAAGATGATGGATCTACCCTAATTGAAGAAAGCAACTCAGACTCAGAAGAAGAAATCATTACACTTGAGGAAATAATTTACTCTGACGAATGCATCAGCATGCACTATTAGTGGTGGAAGGACTTATGGCAGAACCTACCTCAGGATACAACTCATGAACAGTGGAAGGAACCAAATGTCCCCACCTTTGAAGAAGTATTTACAGTTGAGGAAAAGGATATAGCAACTCGAGTCAAGAAACTAATGGAAAGCACAATTATACTGAAGAGAAAAACTGAAGAAGCCACAGGATACAACCTATATGCAGATGAAGACTGCACCTTGGAACCAAAATCATCAGTCTTCATAAAAACCGAAATCACTATCACCCTACTACCCAGACAATGTGCACAAGTATGGGCAAGAAGTGGACTCTACCGAAACTCTGGAATAGAAGCCTTCCCTGGATTAATAGATGAAGACTACAGAGGAGAAATTGAGGTGGGACTAGTAAACCATAACCACAGCCAATTCAAGGTATACCAAGGAGACCGAATCACTCAAATGGTGATTGTCAAGTGTGAACAGCAACCTTTAAAAGAAGTAGAAAACTTAGAAGAAACATAACATAGAAGGAAAGGATTTGGATCGACTGGATAAGTAAACGTGATAATGGAAAGACTGGATGACTAGGAAAACACTAAGAAGCACATCTACTCCCTTAATGAAAACCTGTTACTGAACCAGAAGAAACAGTTACAAGACCTACTGAAGGAGTATGAGGATATTATCATAATCAGTTTTAAGGACTTACTGGACCAAGCCTTCTTCATGCACCATATCAACACAGGAGATGCCAAACCGATCAAACAGGCACCCTACAGATTGCCAGCCAACTATCATGACTTTGTATGAAAGCATGTTCAAGAGCTATTGGAGTTAGGAGTAATTGTACAGTCAAAGAGTCCTTGGGCATCACCTATCAGTATAGTACCAAAGAAAGACGGACAGAGAATGGTTATTGATTATTGCAAATTGAACTCAGTCACCAAGAAGTACGCATATCCAATTCTGCACTTAGAAGACTTACAAAATATGTTGAAAAAGGTGCAAATCTATTCAACTTTAGACCTATAGGCTGTTGAAATTTGATCTTTGAATGTGTGTTTGGAGTAAAGAGCGCACTGGCTAATGAAGCCAATATGCGTGTATTTATTAATGCTAAATTATGATTGGTCGATACAAACAAAGATCGTCTCAGCCACA
>RBNK01000526.1:0-24550 GCA_003990785.1 Endogone sp. FLAS-F59071 | reverse complement strand
TACATTTGATCGATTCCGGACATTCAAGGCATTTGTCGAGACGCAATCGGGCCGAAAACTCAAGATTCTCCGATCAGATGGAGGAGGAGAGTATGTAAACACCGAGATGCGCGAATTTTTAATCAAACACGGAATTCATCACAAAATGACGACACCGGACACGCTGCAACAAAACGGTGTAGCTGAACGATATAACCAGACATTGATGGAGTCAATCCGGGCAGTTAAAATTACTGCCGGCATACCTGACGAACTTTGGGCGGAACTTGCCGCAAGTGCTATATATTTATGCAACCGATTGCCAACGCGAGCCAATAAGGAGAGTGCTTCACCATTTGAATTATGGCATGGTCACAAGCCTGATATCAGTAACTTGCGCATCATATGGGCTAACGTATATATGCATATTCGCAAGGGAAAAAGGTCGAAGCTGGCGCCCTGATCCAAAAAGCTTAAAATGATTGGCTATCACGATGAAAAGAAGGCGTACAGGCTCTGGGATCCAACCAATAGGAGGATAGAGATCAGCCGCGATGTCACATTTGATGAATCTATTATATTAAAATCCCCAACAATCGTCAACCCAGAAGATTGAGAATATGTCATCAAAGCGATCATCGGAGAACGCGAGATTGATGAAAAAAGGCAATATCTGGTTAAATGGCTAGGCTATGATGATGACGACAACACCTGGGAGCCAATCGAACAATTGATCGACACTGAAGCTCTACAAATTTGGTGAGATCGCATGTCAGAAGCTAATTTAATTGAATCAACTGATGACCCAATGACCTACAAGGAGGCAATTTCTCTACCTGACGCAAAGCTTTGGGAGGAAGTGATCAATCAAGAGCTTAAATCACTTAAGAATAATGACATATGGACGATTGTACCTGAGGTGCCTGCGGGATGCAAGCCGATTGGATGCAGATGGGTATTTAAAAAGAAACTCAACACTGATGGATCGGTTGCCAGGTACAAAGCAAGATTAGTGGCCAAGGGATATTCACAACAGCAAGGAATTGATTACGATGAAACATTTGCTCCTGTGGCGAAATTCACGTCGATCAGGGTACTTTTATCGATCGGAGCAACCTTAAACTTAGAAATTCACCAAATGGACGTAAAAACTGCATTCCTGAACGGCGATCTTGATGAAGAGATCTACATGACAGTACCTGAAGGAATCGACCAATCGGAGCTGTCACCGAGAGCTGTGTGTAAGCTCAATCGATCACTGTATGGACTAAAGCAATTACCTCGTATGTGGAATCAGAAGATCGACAACTACCTCAGCCAATCAAATTTTACAAGACTACAGTCAGATCACAGCATTTATCTAAGGAGAAGACAAGATGATCAATATCAATCGCTGATAATTATTGCCATATATGTTGATGATTTACTAATTCTGGCTGATTCGATGGAAACGATGAACAAATTCAAGGCGGAACTTAGCAACACATTCGATATGACGGACTGTGGCGAAATTAAACATTTTTTGGGTATTCGAGTCATGCACGATCGGAAGACACACACGATCACAATTGATCAAAGCCATTTCGCCAATCAAATCATTACAAGGTTTAACATGACAGACGCCAAGCCAATCAGTACACCCCTTGATCCATCCATTCAACTCAAAGCTGAAGGAGGAAAATCCGCAGACCAAAGTCTATTCAGACAAATGATCGGCAGCATAATGTACCTGATGATCGGGACGAGATCTGATCTAGCTGCTGCTGTCAGCATCATCAGTCAATTTTCGGCCAATCCAATGCAAGAACATCACCACGCCCTCAAACGATTATTAAGATATATTAAAGGAATAGCCAATTATAAGCTGTGCCTTGGACGCGATCAGGATCTAAGACTGATCGGTTTCAGCGATGCTAACTGGGGAGGAGACATTAACACATGACGATCAACCACGGGATATATTTTCAACCTATCAGGAGGAGCCATCAGCTGGTCAAGCAAACACCAAGCAACCGTTGCCCTATCAACAACTGAGGCAGAATATATAGCATTAGCTCATGCGACAAAGGAAGCTATTTAGCTACGTACCCTATTGGATGAGCTAGGATATTTGCCGAATTGTGCAACAACCTTATTTGAAGACAACCAATCAGCAATCGCCCTTGCCAAAAATCCAATCAATCACGCTCGATCAAAGCATATCGATATTCAGCATCACTTTATTCGAGAGAAAGTTGAATCAAAGGTGATAGATATCGTTTACATGGCGACAGATGAAATGATTGCCGATGTATTAACCAAGCCACTTGCGCGACCAAGACTTGAAATGCTGATCGCAAAAATGGGCTTACATAACTAACATTATTTCTTTAAAAATTTTTTTTATATTCTCTATCACGTCATTCTTATCACTCAAGTGGTATTTTATATATAATTAATTGCAGTAAATGTACTTCATGGATGACATTTGTGATGTACAGTTGAACACTTTACTTTTATTTTTTTTTATTTTTTTTTCTTATTTATTTTTTTTGAGATATATCAAGCAGGGGGAGTGTTGTAATTATTAGCTTATTATATCTCATCTATCAATGATCGATGCATCAACGATCGATCATACGTCACTCAATTGTGGCTTAGACGATCTTTGTTTGTATCGACCAATCATAATTTTAGCATTAATAAATACATGCATATTGGCTTCATTAGCCAGTGCGCTCTTTACTCCAAACACACACATTCGAAGATCAAATTTCAACAATATGAACTAGTATTTTTGAAAAGATGTCATCAATTCTTGATATTAGGAAGGCATCTTCTTTAGTGATATCATTGAGTTTTCTAACATTGATATATATTTTTAGAGTAAAGGTTCTGGCTTTTAATCCTTTCTTTAGTGTAATAATGTTCGAAAATCCTTATAGACTATTTGTTATAGTAGTTATTCCTTCTTTTACTTTCTTCTTATTACCATTCAATATAAGCAGATGGTGTTCAGTATATTATATATTTGATTAGTAGGTGTCCTTAAATATTAATGTAATAGAAGTACTTTAGTAGTTTTAAGTTGATCTCCTTGAAAGTTATTGTGAAGATATCAGAATATTTATTAATAAGTATCTTTAGTTTCTTTTTTTCTTCTTCACCAAATTGTTCTCTAAATATATAGATCTTCTTATTTGCCATCTTAGATACATACTTGAGATCTATTATGATTTTTGCAATATTGATTTTGATTGAGCTGAATCCTTTATCTCCTCTAGCTATTTCTTTGAGGTTAGTTACTTCTACTGCTTTGCTAGTTCAGATAGATATAATTATTAATTGAGTGACTCGATCTCTATAGAGTTTGGCTATATTGAATCAGTATCAGTTTATAACTACTATTTTAATTTTACTAGTATAGTCTACATTAATAACTTCTGCATCAATTGTGATTCCGGCAACTGCAAGAGAACTCCTTAGTTTGATCTGACTATAGTGTCCTTGGGGTATTCTTGTAGCAATCTCTATTCTGACTATACAAGATTCTCCAGATTACAGTTTAATATTTTTAATAGTAAAGAGGTTGAATCTAGTAACTTGTTTACTTTTTGTTCTAATAGCTTAGTCTTCTTATTTATCTGTATGATTTGCATTATAAAGAACTCCTTCTGCTCATCTTCTTCATTACTTTCTATTATTTGTAGGTGAACTCCTCTTTCTAAGTTAACAGATATTTCATAATAGCATTCTTTCCAGATAATTCACATTTTGTATATATCAAGGTTAATTACTGCTCACACCTTTTTTAACTAGTTGTTTCTAATAACAAGGTCATAGGATGTTATATCAACTACTATTGCTGATACTGGAATAATGAATTTGCTAAAGCAAATTAGTAATTCATATATCTTGCTAAGTGACATTGCAATATATCTATTTACTACTACAATCATCATAATTGTAGCTTCTTCAATTTGCTATCTGAGTCAGTCAAGCATCATCTTGCTGATAATACATCCTCTAGCACCTGTGTCAATAATACATAGCATAGTGATTTCTTTAATCTGATATTATAAATATACTAATAAGTTTATAGTTTATCATCCTCTGACTGCTGTACTGTATTAATTTCTACTATTTCATATTGTAGTGGACTAAAATATATTAACAGCGAAATACTTGAAGTTGAGCAAGTGTAGAAAATATATTTCAGGGGTCTTAGTAGTTTATATAGTAGTGTCTTAAGAAGGGTAATATATCAGTATACATAAGTGTTTACTGGTAAGATTTAAGTGTGATTGATTGAATAAAGTGTATCTATTAGAATCTCAAAGCTATCTTAATTGCTTACTCCTTGAGTAAGGCTTTAGTATCCTTTGGATTATCTGTGGTAAGCTTTCTTAGCTTATTGCAGTCCAAATTTTATTGATAATTATGAGTGAGGTATTTATAAGAAATTACAAGGTGCTATATAGGCAACTACCTAGGTTACTACTTGAATTTCTGATTGGCTCAGCTAAATATAAGATATAAATTGATTGGCTAAGATATAATAAAATAATATATTAGGTTATAATATAATTGGGCAGCAAAATAATATATTAGATTGAAATACTATTTTAGTTTATAATGTAATTACGGATCTTAATAACACTAAAGATTTTAATAACACTACAAGTCTTAGTGTTATTATAGGTTATATGACTATAATCTCACATGATCAAAATATATGTAGTTACAAAATATTCCATCACATCTCCTTTCTTTCTGTGAGTTAGACTTTAAGGTATAATTCTAACTTGGAGAAATCTTTTTATAATTGTTTTACCACTTCCTCCAGCTCCTCCATATCATTCTATATAAGTTGGTATAGTTGGAATATACTGCACTGAAAGTGGTTCAGAGCACTAGGCTTGTGCTTGAATAGTTGATAAATTCATTTGGTCATTCTTGCTATATAAGCAGAGAGTGCTCTTTTAAGAGCTCATTGACAGATTTCTCTATCCTTCCAGTTCCAAATATATTCAATTTCTTCTTTCCAGAGTTGTGCGATTTGGTAGTATTCTTTCTATTTATTGATTTGCACCAAGTGCTGTCTCCTTTAAATATTATGTATAATTGATCAGGTCTTCTGTAAGGTCAATTCTTCTATTTCCTTAAGGTCTTTCAAGAGTTCTATATATCAATATGCCTTGATCAGGCTGACTCAGACTTCATGGAAGTTGTTCCAGCAGGGCATGGTATTTCTTGAGGCAGTTTTGATGAACAGTGTAAAGTAAAATCGTTCCTATCATTTTTGTAACTGATATATAGTTCCTTTTATACTCATAATGTAGTATGGTCCTTCCTATTTTGGGTCCAATTTTGCTGATCATGAAGACTCTACTATATTTCAGTATAGTAAGACCTGGTCATTGATCTTTAATTTTTCGGTTTCTTTATATTCTTTGTTGTAATTCTTCTTTTGATGATCTTGTGTAATAGCGATAAATTCTCTTGCCTTGTTTTGGACATTATGTAATTCTCGTATTTCTTTTGTCACATGATGCTTGATTTGCATTTCCCAGGAGGTGTGGCTGAGTTCTGAGATAGTCATTACTTGGTCTACTAGCTGATAAGCTTTTCTTCAATAAGTAAGCTTAAAAGGGGTGAACTTTGTTGTTTCTTGTTTTATTGTTTGTAGTACAAATAAGGCAGAAGGTAGATACAGGTCCCAATCTCTCCCTTGTGATTGTACTACTTTAGCAATCATGTTCTTGATAGTTTGATTCATCCATTCAGTAAGTCTATTTCCTTGGGGATAGTAGGTAGTAGTCCTTATCTAGCAGATCCTAAAGTATTGTATTAATATCTGCATAAATTCATTAATGAATTTGGTTCCTTGATCAGAGGTCATTTCATAGGGTATTCCATAGCAGCAGATAATGTCTTTATAGATAAAGGGTGCAATGTTAAGGACTGGTAGAAAAGTCTATTAAATAGTAAATGTAATGTAATAAGCTTTGTCATAAATAAACTTCTCTCTCTCTCTAACTATTGCTTAGTCCCAGACTAAGGCTTTTTCTGCAAAGTCTATTTAAACTTTGCAGGATTATCTCTCGGGTTATCTATAAGAAGCTTTCTTAGCTTGTTGCAGTCCGAATTTTATTGATAATTGCGAGCAGGGTATTTATAAGAAATTATAAGGTGCTATATGGGCAGCTACCCAGGTTACTACTTGAATTTCTAATTGGCTTGGCTAAATATAAGATACAAATTGATTAGCTAGAATATAATAAAATGATATATTAGATTATAATGTAATTGGATAGTAAAATAATATATCAGATCAAAATACTATTTTAGGTTATAATATGATTGCAAATCTCAATAACATTATGAGTCTCAATGTTATTATAGGTCACATGATTATGATCTCATATAATAAAAATTCTCTCTGCCACAGTATCAATTTCCTCTAAGTGTTCTTGGTAGCGATCTAACAATATCTATTCCAATATGTTTGAAAGGTCCTCCAAGTACAATCAGTTATAAGGTCTCAACTTCCTTTTCTCAGTGCCTCTTCTAGTAGGTATTGCATCTTCTGATATATTCTCTAATGTCTTCATATATGTTCTTCCAATAATATTTTTCTGATAATTGTTGATATGTATGTGTTGTCTATGCCTATATGTCCTGTAAGCTGATGATTATGGGAGGCCTGAAGTACCATCTGCCTTTTGCATTCAGAAACTACAAGTCGTATTTATTCTCTATGTCATCAGTAAAGTATATTATTCTTAATAAAAAAGTTAAGTACCATTGTCTATATAAGTCATTGATTATTTTTATTTGTCATCCCAGTAAAGGTTAGGTTACTAAGGTAATCTAAATATCCATTATAGAGTTTAGTATACATTGGGTAGGTATATTCTTTTTGGTTTGGGGTATTGATCTTGGATAAATTGGGGTAGGCATGAGAGGGTGTCTACATTCTGATGATTCCATCCTTTCTGTATTATGTTATGAAGTCATACTCTTGTAGTATAGCTAGCCATCATGCATATATTCTTGTCAGATTTGGTTTGTTTAAAAGCTATTTGAGGGTTGAGTGGTCTGTTATCAGGGTGAACTGTTTTCTAATCAAGAAGTGGTGAAAGTATTATACAGCCTAAATGACTGCTACACATTCTAGTTGGGTGGCTCTATAAGAAGATTCTACTCTATGGGTAGCTCATCCTACATAAGCAATTACATGCTTTCTATCTTTGTCATCTTATGCTAAAATTGCTTCAAGTCTGACTGATGATACATCTGTATACAGCTTGAACACTTTTGTTAGATCCAGTCTTGCCATTACTAGTGTATAGGTAAGTGCTTCCTTAATTAGACTAAAGGTAGTTTGTGCAGCTGGCATCTATTCTTATACTTTTTCTTTTCTTTATAACATATGTAGAGGTGCAGTAATTTCAGAGTAACTAGAGATAAACCTTTTATAGAACTAAACCAGTTCTAAGAATCCTTATAAAGTCATCTTATCTTGTGGAGTTAGGAAGGCTTTAATGATTTTAGTCTTCTTCGAGTCTGAGTAGATTTCTCTTCTATCAATTATAAATCTAAGGTATTCAATTCTTTTTTGTTCAAAGTAGCATTTTGTTGGCTTGATTCTTAGTTTATATTTTCTGAGTTGTTCAAATACTTCCTTCAGGATCACTATATATTTTGCGAAATTCTCAGCATAAATATTAATATCGTCAATGTATATAATTACTTTATATCCAATCAGGTTGTAGAAGATCTCATTCATTGCAGCCTAGAAGATGGCAGGTGCATTGCAGAGTCTGAAGGACATTCTTGTGAATTTGTACTGTCCAAATGGTATAACAAATGCTGATTTCTCCTATACTTCGGGTGTTATTCCAATTTGATTATATCCTGTCCATAGGTCTAGAGTTAAGTAGATTTGCACTTTTTTCAACATGTTTTGTAAGTCTTCTGAGTGTGGAATCGGATACACATGCTTCTTAGTAACTGAGTTTAACTTATAGTAGTCGATAACTATTTTTCTTCGGTACTATGCTGATAAATGATGCCTAAGAGCTTTTTGACTGTATAATCACTCCTGACTCCAATAGTTCTTGAACATGCTTTCATACAAAGTCGTGATAGTTGGCTGGCAATCTGTAGGGTACTTATTTAATTAGTTTGGTATCTCCTGTGTCAATGTGGTGAGTGAAGAAGGCTTGGTCTGGTAGGTTCTTAAAACTGATTATAATAATATCCTTATACTCCTTCAGTAGGTCTTGTAACTGTTTCTTCTAATTCGGTAACAGATTTTTATTGAGGAAGTAGATGTGCTTCTTGGCATTCTCCTAGTCATCTAGTCTTTCCATTATCATATTTACTTGTCTAGTCGATCCAAATCCTTTCTTTCAACATCATGTTTCTTCTAAGTCTTTCACTTCCTTCAAAGGTTGCTGTTCACATTTGATGATTACTATTTGAGCAATTCGATCTCCTTGATATACCTTAAATTGACTATAGTTGTGGTTAACTAGTCCAACCTCAATTTCTCCTTTATAGTCTTTATCTATTAATCCAGAGAAGGCTCCTATTCCAGAGTTGTGGTAAAGTTTACTTCTTGCTCATACTTGCATACATTGTCCAGGTAGAATAATATCACAAACCAAAAACTAGCTAGAACAACTTGTAAATAGTCTAAGAATAGCTTATAAGTATAGATTCTAGTTATAGACTATGAACTGAAAATAGTTTCCTAATATAATATTAAGACACTTATAAGCAAAGAAAACAGGAAGTACAAGTTATGAAAATTCAAGAAATATAGTTTTGACAACTGAAAGGAAATAGAGAATATAACAATCTCAGTCAAAATAGGATAACTTGCTAAATTTCTGATATTCTAATAGCAAATCTGAAAAGGAATAAGCAGTGCACAACTCAGATATTGTGAAGAAACATTTTGTGACTACATATATTTTTATCATATAAGATCATAGTCATGTGATCCATAATAATACTAAGACTCATAGTATTATTAAAACCTTTAGTGTTATTAAGATCCATAATCACATTATAAACTAAAATAGTATTTCAATCTGATATATTATTTTACTACCCAATTACATTATAACTTGATATATCATTTATTATATCTTAGCCAATCAATTTATATCTTATATTTAGCCAAGCCAATCACAAATTCAAGTAGTAACCTGGGTAGCTGCCTATATAGCATCTTGTAATTTCTTATAAATACCCTACTCACAATTATCAATAAAATTTGAACTGCAACAAGCTAAGGAAGCTTACTACAGACAACCTGAGAGATACTAAAGCCTTACTCAAGGAGTAAGCAATTAAGATAGCTTTAAAATTCTAACAGATACACTTTATTCAATTGATCATACTTAAATCTTGCCAGTAAATACTTACACTGATACATTACCCTTCTTAAGATGCTACCGTATAAACTGCTACGTAAGACCCTTAAAATATATTTTCTACACTTGCTCAACTCTGAGTATTTCGCTGTTAATATATTTTAGTCTATCACAATTAGTACCAACTGGTAGGAAATCACTCGACACCTTGACCAATTTGTTACCTATATTGTATAACTGAACTTGCCAAAACTCATAGTAGAAGATAAAAGTAAGAATGGCACTACCACTGCCATCACCTACATTACTACAACTACCTAGAAGAAGACCTCAAGAGGATAAAGAAACCATGGCAGACAGACTACCTACCTTTTACAAATATACTAAAGAATATATTCAAGAATTCCTGAATGATTTGAAGAGCTACTTCACAGCTAAAGGAATGGCTGGCACTTAATGGATTACTATTCTTACTACTCAATTTAAAGGACTTAAAGAGAAACATACCACATGACTCTAACAGATGCAACAGCCACTGGACTAGGAGGATTACTCCTTGCAGCCATTGCAATAGCTAGAAATAGAGCTACATCTGTAGTAATAGCTGCCGCTCATTAGGATACTATGAGAACTTGGTTAGAAGGGAAATATTTCACTAAACAGAAGTGAGAATTGATTAAAGAACAACTATTTAATATGAAGATATCAATCAACCAGTGTCTGGAAGATTGGGTTACTACTATTGATCAGTATATGCAACTCTGTAGAGAAACTAGCCCAGTTGTGTGAGAAATGGTATTTATGAATGGCTTACCTACAGATCTCCAATGCTATATTAAGAGGTTTGGTCTTCGCAGGATAGAAGAGAAAGTCAGAATAGTGCAAGCCTTTTGGGACACCGAAGTAGGACATTCTGTATCTCTATATAACAAGTTACTACAAGACTTATGTAGAAAATTCAGCACTGGAATACCTGTAGTTCAAATGGTATCTGCATCAGCTAAACTACTTGAGGAAGACACTATTAAACTAATAGTTATAGTAAAAATAGAAAAGATAACGCATGAAGATGAAATGGAAAAGATTATCAAGATATTCTCTAAAATAACAGCACACATAGCCGATCTTAAAGCCAAAGTGATTTGCCAGAATAAGCAACCAAGAGGAACCTTTGTTGCCAAAGAATGCAACAAGACTAAGATGAATTGTTTCCTCTGTGGAAGATGAGGTCACTTTGCCAAGGATTGCTGAACTAGAAGTTGGAAGGAATGACAGAAGAGAGAAGAAGAAAAGAAAACTGACTATGCTAATGTAGTGCAAGAAATCAAAGAAGAAGATGATAAATTTAGCGAAGAATATCTGAAAGCCTACTCTATCAAAACAGTTAGCTACACTGCTACTAGAAAGACTCCCTACCCAAGAAAGAAACCAGCTTAAGAACCTAAGGTTGTTATCAAAAAGCCTAAGAAGCTAATACAGAGACAACAGCTGAATAAAGATCAATAGAACAAAGCCTTCAAACAGATAATGCAACCCTGCGAGATGGTTATCTTAACTACTAGAGATGAAGAAATGACTGATCAGAAAGAAAACAAAGAAAAGAAGCCTAGGAAGGTTAGAGAATTTGAATACGACCTATAGCAAGATATTGTCAGTCAAAAAACCAATATCACCTTTAAATAACTTTTTCAGATTACACTATCAACGAAGCAGAAGATGAAGATACAGATTACCGAAACCAAACTAACCATCTGATTCGAGGAAGTTAATACTACTAAAGAACAAGAGGAGTAAATCTATACCTCATCTGCCTATGCACAATGCAACATTGGAGGATTAGCATGCTCAGTCATTATCGATACAGGAGCAGAAGTTAGTATTATTGCTAAGCATTTCTTAGACTGCCTAGGATAGGATATTGATAAATCCGCTACCTCCACCTTGGTTATCACAAGTGGAAAAAGCAGTGTACCTTTAGGAGTACTTCAAGAAGTATCAGTTCAGTTTGGAACAGAAATCATATCTGTCAGAATAGTTGTCAATAATGTACAATCCTATAATACTGTCTTAGGTAATAGTTGGTTGAAGAAAGCTAAAGCTAGAATTGATCTAGATACATAGAGGTTAATCTTCGTCAACCATAGAAGGAAGTTCAGCATACCTCTAGATATTCAGAAAGGAGTAGTACTGAAACTCACTCAGAGACTGGAAGATAAAAATGATACAGATAAAGAAATAACCCCTGGACAGGTGTATCTCAACATGATAGAAGAAGAAGCTAACATAGTGATCTATAATGAATACTACCACCTGATATCTTTAGAAAAGAACCAGTTGATTGAATATAATATAAGGAATACTAGATGCCCATTCTGTGAGCAATGCATCTATTATACTGAAATGATATGCACTTGTAGTGATATGAAGTTGATACCTTATCAGAATACCTTGGAGATACATCTGCCAACTAAGAAAATGATCAAGAAACCAAGACTGTTACAGACCTGCTAAAGGACCCTACCTTTAATGAATCATAGACCATATAATAGAAGGAACCCTTATCCATTTGCAAATAATACTAAAGAAGTATGAGACTGCTTTTGGATGAATATTAGATATATTGGCAAAGAATGTCTTTGGGGAAATTGCAACACCTACCTGCAGGGATGCTACTTGGATGAAGTTAACCCCTATGATCTTTAGGAATGCAAAAATTGAGTCAGATATCTAGATGAACCATATGATATCAACTATTATAGGACTTGAAAAGAATGTTATAACTATAAACAAGAATAGATAGTACCTGAAGAAAATAAAGACAAGGAAGTACCTGATAAATGGAGCAATGAAGTTTATACTACTCAAATACCCATCGAAGTTAGAGCCTTATTTCAAGAGGAGGATGAAGATAACAGATCTATTTTAATTGAAGAAAGTGATTCAAACTCAGAAGAAGAAATCATTATATTAGAGGAAATAATTCACTTCAATGAATGTATCAGCATACATTATTAGTGGTAGAAGGACTTATTGCAGAACCTACCTCAAGATACAACTCACGAACAGTGGAAGAAACCGAATATCCCCACCTTTGAAGAAGTATTCACAGTTGAAGAAAAGGAGATAGCAACTCGAGTTAAAAAACTGATAGAAAGTGCAATTGTACCAAAGAGAAAAACTGAAAGAGCCACAGGCTATGACTTATATGCTTGTTCTAGTAAAGTTCTAGAGTAGTTTGCAGCTGTTTACTAATAATAGTTTGTAGTCTATAACTAGCATCTATGTCTATAGCTATTTTGTTCATAGCTCTTAGTAAAATAGTTCGCAGCTCTTAGTAAAATAGTTCATAGATTAATTAACTATTTTTCTGATGCAGTGTATCTTCTCAGATAATGTAGTTGACTTTTTCTTTGGAAAGCTTATCTTGTTCATTACTATTAAATTTGTATTCTTGTATCTATTATACTATCCATAGAGTTTTTATTATATAAGAAGATCCTATCTTCTTAAGATATCTAGGTTTTCATTTTTCCTAAGTAGCTGAGAAAGCTTCTACTTGGCTGTACTTATCTTCACTATCAAAATCTTCTTCTTTAAAGGTAATAATATTTATTTGAGTTTGTCATTGAGTTTTTAGTTAAACAATCCTACTTGTTTTAGTTATATATCTTGAAGTATAGTACCTTTTTTCTCTGTATCTCTTATATATTCTTATGTCTGGCTAGGTACAATCTCTGAATATATGTCTATCTTGATTATATCTAAAGTACCTTGAGTTTCTAATTAGATATGTATTTGATCCAGTTATAGAGGTCAAATTTGCTATAAATTATTAAACTAGTCACTATGTATTGATTTGCCTTTTTAGGTCTAAGATACATATATATAATCATCTTGCTTATTTGTTTGATAAGATTATCTATAGCTAGATTCTTTCTTAAAGTGGCTCTCTAGTTAACTATAGCTAATATAATAGTAGATACAACTACTAGTACTATTTAGAGTTCTTAGAGGTTATTTAGCAATATTTGCTATATTATATTTTAATCCAGGTTTTGCATAGCCCAATATCTTTGCACATAGTTAACCTTCTGTATATAATTTAATTCAACTAGATTGGAGTGTATTTAAATAATGATTTCTTAGTAAAGTCTGTTTATATAAGATTACTTAATAATCAGATTCTGATTAGCTGCTAGGTATTTTGCAAGATCTACTATATATCAGATTTTCATATAAAAGGAGAAAAGACTTTTGTTAATATCTTAATATATTGATACTAGCTAATCTATTATATTTTGCTATATGTTGGCTATATGATAGATAGCTCTTAACTATATAATAATATTAGTAAAGGTTAATTTAGTGTTGGCTTCTATATTTGCTCCATCTGCTCTTATATTAAATTTTTCATTTGCTACTATAGCAATTACTTCAGTATTATATGTTAATTTGATAGATCCATGCAAGACTACTTTTAGGATATTTACTTTTGTAATATTGGTGAACTGTTAGATTGTATTATAAATCTGTAAGTCTTTAATAAACTTGATTACTGATTCTGCTAGTATGTAATTAGTAAAGATTAGTAGTCTTTTTATTATTTCATATATGTTGATTTCTAGTTTGTTATCTAATTTATCATTAGATGTTTTGTAAAATAATACTTATAGGTGGTTATCAAGATTGATAGCTAATTCTTTGTCTAATAATAACCTACTATATACTATAAGAGAGGTGATGGATTCTCTTGTTTCACTAAAGTTACTATCAGATATATCAAGTATAATAAATTCTTCATCAGGAAACTATTTTTAGTTTGTAGTCTATGACTAGCATCTATGCTTGTAGACTATTCTTAGGCTGTTTGCAGGCTTTTCTAGCTAGTTCGTAGTTTGCAATATTGTTCTAGAGGTATTCATGGTTTGTAATATTATTCTAGTAGTATTCTAGAGTAGTTCACAGCTGTTTGCTAATAATAATTTATAGTCTATAACTAGCATTCATATCTATAACTATTTTATTTATAGCTCTTAGTAAAATAGTTTGCAGCTCTTAATAAAATAGTTTATAGATTAATTAACCATTTTTCTGATATTCTTTCTTGGAACCAGAGCTGTTTAGTAATCTTCTTTATATAAAAAGCAGAAATATCTATTGGTAATCCATTTTAAATGATACTATCTTTTACTATAGGTATGCTATTATTAATTGAAGAAATAGTTCAGTTCTACTTGAATGAAGCTGTAAGAGTTAGTCTTTTGATAACTCTTCTGCCAGTTAGTACTAAGATATAATAAATATATTAATAATCAGTAATTCTATATATATTGAGAATGTTCAAAATTATGGATATAATATCTCTATTTGTATATCCTTACTGCTAGCTATGTGCTATAATATTTAGGCTTTACTATAACTAATATTAAGATATTATAAGACTTTGTGCAAACTGATTTTATTTAGATAGAAATAAAGGAGGTATTTATATAAATTTATAAAACTAAAGAATAAATAAGAAAGACTTTACTATAAAAATATAATCTAATTATTGTAAAGAATGCATAATGACTCTAGCAGTGATGTTTTATAAATAAAAATATTGTATTGCAGAAATAAAAGTCATCAAGTAGAAATAACTATTATAAATAACTAAAAATGGAAGAGAACAGAATATCATAATAATGAGAGGAAACATATTTTAATCTCAGTAATAACTACAAAATATCTAACACCAAAGAAATACTACTTATCAAGAATGCTGCTAATGAGAGAATAGAACTATATAACAGAATCAACATTATCAGAAGAACTCAGTCACTACTTTTAGATATATTTGCTATAACTAGTATAATTAGATAAGCTCTGCTATATAAAGATCTAGAATCATAGGCCTCTATTAAAATAGACTATATAGAAGACCTCATAGATATAGTAGATATCGCTCAAAATAACCTAACCAACTTTTTAAGAGTTTAAAACATATTCTTTATTAAGTCCTAGTACTATATTAGATATTGAGAGAAGATATATATTTTAACCTCAGTAACTACTATCAAATATCCTACATCAAGATAATGTTATCTAAAAGGAATTCCACTAATAAGAGACTAGAACTATACACTAGGGAGAATAATATAAGAAGAATCCGACCACTTCCCCTACACATATCTGACATAACCAATATGATTTGGCAAGCACTTCTATATCGAGATATGGAACCATAAGCTCCTATTGAGGTTGATTATACAAAAGACCTCTTGGATATAGTGGACATTACATGCAACAATATAGAATACTTTGCAAGAGTACAGAACATATTCTACTTCAAGTTCTACTACAAATTAGAATATGTATTAGACATAACTATGGATGCTCTATAGCTATTGGACCTCGGTCTCAACAAGAATGAAAGGAGACTTAGATCAAAAACATATCAAGTCTTCAAGTACTGGCCAACAGTAGTACCACATTTGGGAAAACTAAGCTTTAAGCACTGGAGCCAAATGAAGACCAGTCAGTGCTTGGACATTCTCAATACTCTTTTGGAGAAATTTGATCTAGAACTAGCAGTTCAGAACCAAAACAAGGAACCCTTGTCCTTAGAAGAGGATGCTGCTACTAATGAAGACTATGTATTTGATGATTTCAAGGTATTCAAATCTGATGGCCTCAATGATCCTGCCAATCTCAAAGCTATAACTCTCAACTTCAATGTTATAGTCTCTAATGATCTAATATTCGAAGCCTCTAAATTCGATGATGATGTCCTCCAAGTTCCCAATAATATACCTCTAGCCCCTAAAAATAATGTAACCACTCCTGAAAGCCCTGAGAATAT
The DNA here is from genome assembly GCA_003990785.1 of Endogone sp. FLAS-F59071. Taxonomy (NCBI): domain Eukaryota; kingdom Fungi; phylum Mucoromycota; class Endogonomycetes; order Endogonales; family Endogonaceae; genus Endogone; species Endogone sp. FLAS-F59071. Next base: position 8,362 of record RBNK01000526.1, on the reverse strand, counting down.
TGCTGCACTACAAACAATTCAGACTGCTACTGTATCTTCTGACTCTTACAAAATTAGCAATTATACTGACTATGAGGACGATCTCAATGTAATACTGGCTATCGATGACTACCTTGCTGTCGATGACTACTCTGCTGTCAATGACTACTCTGCTGTCAATGACTACCCTGCTGTTAATGACTACCCTACTGTCAACAACTACTCTACAATTAGCAATTTCACTATAATTTTAGAAATCATAGTTCAATTCATCCACAAAGGCCTTAATCTATAATTCCTTAGCAATTTTTGATGTATTACTATTATATTCAGTACTATCTCTCAAGTTTTGTATAAATACCCTCTTTATTTTCATTCAATAAATCTTTGCCTGAGCTTGAGCCTAAATACAAAGTCTAAGACCCAAACGAAACTGGTGAAGAAAGTATTTGCTTAGTGATTTTCAAGCTAAGATATATTGAGATACATTGCTTTTAGACATTAACAGATTAACTTGATTATTGAAACACATCCAAGGACTTACCATCCTTTGTGCCTCATAAGATACATATAACTCTTTGAATTTTAAGTATTATTCCCCTACATCTTATCTTATATACTCTCCAATCCCCTACATATATAGAACTTAGCCCAGCTACTGGTTCCCAATTGAGCCCTTCAATCTTTTATATTTTGCTAATCCCAGAGTTTTATCCTCATAATATATATTGGAAGCTACCATAGATGTTTAAGAAATACAAGATGAAAGACAGACTATTTAAGATCTAGGACTTATAGTAAGAGAAAGAAAACTTGGTAAGAAGACAAGTACTAGCTATCAGTACTTTCCTACCTTAGAAAACTTAGCTCTCACCAATGGGGAAAACTTACTTGCAAACAGTGTATAGATATTCTAGATACTCTCTTAAAGGATTTTAACCTAAAGGAATCTTTCTTATTCTTTGAGAATAATAATGTTACTACTCAGAATGATAAAGAGTACATTTTTAATAATTTCAAGATATTTGAACTCAACAACCTTAACAATTTGAAAGTCTTCAATACAGTAGTTCTTAGAAATAATTATATAGCCTTCAAAGATCCTAAGACTATGTAGCAGCAATGATATACCAGTACTTAATACAATGAACATTCAGTATTATCACAATTATAACATAATCGATATTTGAAGAACATTTACTACAAAAATTTTATTAAGGTCTAATTCTTTTGAAGTACTTGTAATATACTTGGAGTAACACTAAACATCTATACAAATCAGTAAAAAGACTATAATATCAAGAAGGAATGGAAATAATTACAACAATGAGAGGTATATATGGACTTTAAAAGCAGGCAAACTTTGCAAATAGACTTCATAAAGACATCTCAATATAAGCAATCTTGAGAAGACAATATAAATTATTTGTTAGAGATATAGATTATAGAATCAGTATTGATAGATATACTCTGAAGTAACAAGTACTAGCTAATATAATAATACTAGCTAATATAGAAATCATTGACAAAATAATTTATCAATAATCAAAATAATGGTTACAATCAGTAGACAGATAACCTCAATAACTTCATAATAAAATACCTAGACAACTACTTGCAAAGACACTTTGATAATCACTTACATCAAATCTAGAACTTAAAGAAGAAGAAATTATTATTTAGCAGATACTTTTCAAACAGAATCAATACTATATAAGAAATAAAACTTATAGAATACTAAAAAAGTTTCCTACAAAAATAGTATAGATACTATTTTCCTAAGAGAGGAAGAGTTGTAAGAGTGATTAATTTAGATATTATAAATAACTGCTACTGTGCTGCAGTACTACTTAGAACATTCTAGTTACTTAAATCCAAAAGAAGAAACTAATACTTCCATATCAGGATCAGATATAGAAGATAATATAAGTAAAGATACTACTGATATAGATATCATTAAATTCGTAAATACTACTAATATAGACATTGCTGAATTCATAGACACTACCAATATAGATATTACCAAATTCATAAGCACTACTGATATAAGCATCACTAAATTCATAGGCACTGCCAAAATAGGTATCACTAAATTTATAAACATTGCTGACATAGGTATCGTCGAATTTATAATGTGATAGACTAAAATATATTAACAGCGAAATACTCGGAGTTGAGCAGGTGCAGAAAATATGTTTTAGGGGTCTTAGCGGGTTATGCAGTAGCATCTTAAGAAGGGTAATATGTTAATGTAGGTGTTAACTAGCAAGATTTAAGTGTGATTGATTAAATAAAGTGTATCTGTTAGAATCTCGAAACTATCTCAATTGCTTACTCCTTGAGTAAGGCTTCAGTATCCCTCAAGTTGTCTGTTATAAGCTTCCTTAGCTTGTTGCAGTCCGAATTTTATTGATAATTGCAAGCAGGGTATTTATAAGAAATTACAAGGTGCTATATGGGCAGCTACCCAGGTTACTACTTGAATTTCTGATTGACTCAGCTAAATATAAGGTACAAATTAATTGGCTAAGATATAATAAAATGATATATCAGGTTATAATATAATTGGGCGGCAAAATAATATATCAGATTGAAATACTATTTTAGGTTATAATGTGATTGCGGATCTTAATAACACTTCAGATCTCAATAACACTTCGAGTTTTAGTGTTATTATGGGTCATATGACTGTGATCTCATGTGATCAAATTATATATTGTCATAAAATGTTTTGTCACATCTCCTTCCTTTCTACAAGTTAGACTTTGAGATACAGTTCTAACTCGGAGAAATCTCTTTGTAACTGTTTCACTTCTTCCTCTAACTCCTTTATATCATTCTGTGTGAGTTGATGTAGTTAGAATATACTGCACCGAAAGTGATTTAAAGCACTAGGCTTATACTTGAATAGTTGATAAATCTGTTTAGCTATTTTTGTAGCATAGGCAGGGAGTGCTCCTTTGAGAGCTCATCGGCAGATTTCCCTATCCTTCTGGTTCCAGATATATTTAACTTCTTCATCCTAGAGTTGTGCGATTCGGTAGTATTCTTTCTATTCATTGATTTATGCTAGGTGTTATCTCTTTTGAATGTTGCGTACAATTGATTAGGTCTTCTGTAAGGTCGATCCTTCTATCTCCTCAAGGTCTTCCAGGGGTTCTATATGTTGGTATGCCTTGATTAGGCTGACTCGGACTTCATGGAAGTTGTTCCAATGGGGCATGGTACTTCTTGAGGCGGTTTCGGTGAACAGTATAGGATAAGATCATTCCTGTTGTTTTTCATAACTGATATGTAGTTTCTTTTATACTGGCGATATAGTATGGTCCTTCCTATTTTGGGTCCAATTTTGCTGACCAAGAGGACTATACTATATTCCAGTATAATAATACTTGATCACCAATCTTCAATCTTTCGTTTTCCTTATATTCTTTGTTGTAATTCTTCTTTTGTCAATCTTGTGCAATGGCAATAAATTCTCTCACCTTGTTTCGGACATTGTGTAATTCTTGAATTTCCTTAGTCATACGATGCTCAATTTGCGTTTCCCAGGAGGTGTGGCTAGGTTCTGGAGTAGTCATTACTTGGTCTACCAGCTGATGAGCTTTTCTTCTATAAGCAAGCTCAAAAGGGGTGAACTTTGTTGTTTCTTGTTTCATTGTTCATAGTGCAAATAAGGTGGAAGATAGGTACAAATTGCAATCTTCTCCTTGTAATTGTACTACTTTAGCAATCGTGTTTTTGATTGTTTGATTTATCTGTTCAGTGAGTCTATTTCCTTGAAGATGGTAGGCAGTAGACTTTATCTGGCAGATCCCGAAGTGTTGCATCAATATCTGCATGAATTCATTAATAAATTTGGTTCCTTGATTGGAGGTTATTTTATAGGGTATTCCATGGCAGCAGATAATATCTTCGTAGATAAAGAGTGCAATATTAAGAGCATCTGCAAGAGGTAAGGCTCTTGCTTCGGGGTACTTGGTCAGGTAATCTACTGCTACTACAATGTATCAATTTTCTCTAAGTGTTCTTGGTAGCAGTCTAACAATATCTATTCCAATATGTTCGAAGGGTCCTCCAGGTACAATCGGTTATAAGGTCTTGACTTCCTTTCCTTGGCACCTCTTCTGGCAAGTATCGCATCTTTTGATAAATTCTCTAATATCTTCATACATGTTCTTCCAATAATATTTTTCTGATAATTATTGATATGTGTTGTCTACGCTTATATGTCCTGCCAGCTGATGATCATGAGAGACCTGAAGTATCATCTGCTTTTTATATTCAGGAACTACAAGTCATATCTTTCCTCTATGTTGTCAGTAAAGTATATTATTCTTGGTAAAATAGTTAAGTACTATTGTCCGTATAAGCTATTGATCATTTTCGTTTGTCGTCCCAGTAAAGGTTAGGTTACTGAGGTAATCTAAATATTTGTTATAGAGTTTAGTATCTATTGGGTAGATATATTCTTTTTGGTTCAGGGTGTCGGTCTCAGATAAATTGGAGTAGGCATGAGAGAGTATCCACATTCTGATGATTTTGTCCTTTTCTATATTGCATTGTGAAGTCATATTCCTACAGTATAGCTAGCCATTGTGCATACATTCCTGTCAGATTCGGTTTGTTCCAAAGCTATTTGAGAGCTGAGTAGTCTGTTATCAGGGTGAACTGCTTTCCAATTAGGAAGTGGCAGAAGTGTTATATGGCCCAAATAACTGCTATGCATTCCAGCTGAGTGGCTCCATAGGAAGGTTCTACTCCATGGGTGGCTTGTCCTACATAAGCAATCACATGCTCTCCATCTTTGTCATCTTGTACCAAAATTGCTCCGAGTCCAAATGATGATACATCTGTATACAGCTTGAATACTTTTGTGAGATCTGGTCTTACTATTACTGGTGCGTGGGTAAGTGCTTCTTTGATCAGGTTGAAGGCAGTTTGTGCAGCTGATGTCCATTCCCATATTCTTCCTTTTCTTTGCAACATGTGCAGAGGTGCAGCAATTTCAGAGTAACCAGGGATAAACCTTTTATAGAATTGAACTAGTCCTAAAAATCCTTGTAAGGTTATCTTATCTTATAGGGTTGAGAAGGCCTTGACGATTTCAGTCTTCTTTGGGTCTGGGCAGATTTCTTCTCTATTGATTATAAATCTGAGGTATTCAATTTTCTTTTATCTAAAGTAGCATTTTGTCAGCTTGATTCTTAATCCGTGTTTTCTAAGTCATTCAAATACTTCCTTCAGGATCACCATATGTTCTGCGAAGTTTTCCACATAAATGTTGATATCGTCAATGTACACAATCACTCCATGTCCAATCAAATTGTAGAAGATCTCATTCATTACAGCCTGGAAGGTGGTGGGTGCATTACAAAGTCCAAAGGACATTCTTGTGAATTCGTACTGTCCAAATAGTATCACAAATGCTGATTTCTCCTGTGCTTCAGGCATCATTCCAATTTGGTTATATCTTGCCCATAGGTTCAGAGTTAAGTAGATTTGTATCTTTTTCAACATGTTTTATAAGTCTTCTGAGTGCAGGATCAGATATGCATGCTTTTTAGTGACTGAGTTCAATTTGTGGTAATCGATAACCATTTCTTGTCCATTCTTCTTCGGTACTATACTAATAGGTAATGCCCAGAGACTTTTTGACCATATAATTACTCCTGATTCTAATAGCTCTTGAACATGCTTTCGTACAAAGTCATAATAGTTGGCTGGCAATCTATAGGGTGCTTGTTTGATTGGTTTGGTATCTCCTGTGTCGATATGGTGAGTGAAGAAGGCTTAGTCTGGCAGGTCCTTGAAACTGATTGTGATGATATCCTTATACTCCTTCAGTAGATCTTGTAACTGCTTCTTCTGATTTGGTAACAGGTTTTCATTAAGGGAGTAGATATGCTTCTTAGCATTTTCCTGGTCATCCAGTCTTTCTATTATTACATTTGCTTGTCTAGTTAATCCAAATCCTTTTCTTCCATGTTATGTTTCTTCTAAGTTTTCCATTTCTTTCAAAGGTTGCTGTTCACATTTGATAATCACTATTTAAGTGATTCAATCTCCTTAGTATACTTTAAATTAACTGTGGTTATGGTTAACTAGTCCAACCTCCATTTCTCCTCTGTAGTCTTTGTCTATTAATCTGAGGAAGGCTCCTATTCCAGAGTTGCGGTAGAGTCCACTTCTTGCCTATACTTGTGTATATTATCCAAGTGGTAGGGCAATAGTGATTCCAGTTTTTATGAAGGCTGATGATTTCGGTTCTAGGGTGCAGTCTTTATCTGCATATAGATCATAACCTGCAGCTCCTTCAGTTTTTCTCTTTAGTATAATTGCGCTTTCTATTAGTTTCTTGACTTGAGTTGCTGTATCTTTTTCTTCAACCATAAACACTTCTTCAAAGATAGAGATCTTCGGTTCTTTTCACTGTTCTTGAGTTATGTCTGGAGGTAGGTTCTGCCATAAGTCCTTCTACCACCAATAGTGTATGCTAATACATTCATTGGGGTAAATTATTTCCTCTAGTGCGATGATTTCTTCTTCTGAGTCTGAGTCGCTTTCTTCAATCAGGGTAGGTCTATCATCTTCATCATCTTCCTGGAATAGGGCTCTGACTTTGATAGTTGTCTGAGTAGTATAAACTTCATTGCTCCATTCCTCAGGTACTTCCTCATCTTCATTTTCTTTGGGTATCATTTGTTCTTGTTCTTAGTTATGATATTCCTTCCAAGTCCTATGGTAATTGATATAGTATAGTTCATCCGGATATCTGACTCAGTTTTCGCATTCCCAAAGATCATAGGGGTTGACTTTATCCCAGTAGTATCCTTGCAGGTAGGTGTTGCGGTTTCTCTAAAAACATCCTTTGCCGATGTATCTAATATTTATCTAAAAACAGTTCCATACTTCTCCAGTATTATCTGCAAATAGATGAGGGTTCCTTCTATTATATAGTCTATGATTTATTAAGGGCGAAGTCCTTTGGCAGGTCTGTAATAATCTTAGTTTCTTGATTCTTTTCTTGGTCAGCAAATGCATCTCAAAGGTGTTCTGATAAGGTATCAACTTCGTATCACTGCAAGTGCACATCATCTCAGCACAATAGATGCATTGCTCACAGAATGGGCATCTAGTATTCCTTATATTGTACTCAACCAACTGGTTCTTTTCCGAGGGCATCAGGTGGCAGTATTCATTATAGATTACTACATTAGCTTCTTCTTCTTCTACTAAGTTGAGATGTACCTATCCGGGGGTTATTTCTTTATCTGTATCGCTCTCATCTTCTGATCTCTGAGTGAGTTTCAGTACTACTCCTTTCTGAATATCCAGGGGTACACTGAACTTCCTTCCATAGTTAATGAAGATTAGCCTTTATACATCCAGGTTAATTCTAGCTTTAGCTTTCTTTAACCAGCTGTTGCCCAAGACAGCATTGTAGAATTGTGCATCGGTGATGACCATTCTGACAGGTATGATTTCTGTTCCAAACTGGACTAGTACTTCTTGGAGTACTCCTAAGGGTACACTGCTTTTTCTGTTGAAATTTGATCTTCGAATGTGTGTGTTTGGAGTAAAAAGAGCGCACTAGCTAATGAAGCCAATATGCGTGTATTTATTAATGCTAAATTATGATTGGTCGATACAAACAAAGATCGTCTAAGCCACAATTGAGTGACGTATGATCGATCGTTGATGCATCGATCATTGATAGAAGAGATATAATAAGCTAATAATTACAACACTCCCCCTGCTTGATATATCTCGATAAAATAAATAAATAAAAAGAATAAAAAATAGTGATCAACTGTACATTACAAATGTCATCCATGAAGTACATTTACTGCAATTAATTATATATAAAATACTACTTGAGTGATAAGAATGATGTGATAGAGAACATAAAAAAATTTTTAAAAAAATAATGTTAGTTATGTAAGCCCATTTTTGCGATCAACATTTCAAGTCTTGGTCGCGCAAGTGGCTTGGTTAATGCATCGGCGATCATTTCATCTGTCGCCATGTAAACGATATCTATCACCTTTGATTCAACTTTCTCTCGAATAAAGTGGTGCTGAATATCGATATGCTTTAATCGAGCGTGATTGATTGGATTTTTGGCGAGGGCGATTGCTGATTGGTTGTCTTCAAATAAGGTTGTTGCACAATTCGGCAAATATCCTAGCTCATCCAATAGGGTGCGTAGCCAAATGGCTTCCTTTGTCGTATGAGCTAATGCCATATATTCTGCCTCAGTTGTTGATAGGGCAACGGTTGCTTGGCGTTTGCTTGACCAGCTGATGGCTCCTCCTGATAGGTTGAAAATATATCCTGTGGTTGATCGTCGTGTGTTAATGTCTCCTCCCCAGTTAGCATC
>RBNK01000525.1:0-24575 GCA_003990785.1 Endogone sp. FLAS-F59071 | reverse complement strand
TTTTTCGATTACGCGCAGGAATCTGCCATCGTTCAGTTGGAATCGTCGATGTGATACGGTGCGTACTTCATAAGAGGCGCGTCTACGAGGATTTTAGACTCCCGTTTGGGTCGATATGGAAGGTTAGAACAAAGAGACATGTACTGGATCTTATCGCGACGTTGGGTCACTAGTCATTCATGAATGCACCAAAGCATATTTTTTTTAGAGGACAGTCGGACGTTTGTTGGTGCTTCGAAACACTAGCCTTCCGATTATAGTTTTATTTATTTTTATCTCTTTTTTTCTATTTCATTTGACCTTGCCTACTCTTTTTTTTTTTTTTTTTTTTTTTTTTTTTTTTTTTTTTTTTTTTTTTTTTTTTTTTTTTTTTTTCTTGGCATATTAGCTGTACATATCCTGCCTTTTGCATTAAAATTCTGCTTTATCGCATTTTGTTGACATCTTTGCTTGTCAATATCATATCTGTGACGTAGTTGCGACATGCAATCACTATGAAACAGAATTCACTGTTTTATAATTTGACGGCAGACCGAATTTTCATCATTAATACTTTGCCAAAGCCGAAGCTTGTTAATCCGAGGAAATTTTCTATATACAAAATCTATCTTCACTTACTAGTAAAAATAAAGTAAAAAAAATAAATAAAAGGCTAGCGCGGAATCGCGGATGATAATAATATAAATGAGATCAAAATTTTGTCAATACACTACTTATTAAGATTGGTTTATACATTGGGGTGCACGTAGTTTTTTTTATACAAATGAGTTTCTACATCAAAGCAAATTCCACTCTCTCATTATCGTCTTCCTCTACAGAGAATCACCACCGCGCCTTCTCTGACAGGAATATTAACTAAGTATATATTACCATCTTCTTATACATCCAGCTCTTCTTCTGTGTCTTTGCTACCCGTCGAGCTCATCCGCATCTTCTTCCTCTTCACACTTTCAGTTCCGCTTGTCCCCGGCGTCCCCGGCCCGGACCCACTGCCCATAGAAGAGATGTGCTTGAGACGATTCTTCTTGCGGTCCTTGCGCGATGAACCGCCATGATTGGAGCTGCGCTCGTCTTGGCTGGATTCCTGATCCTTTTCTTCTTTGAGGGAGAGGGCCTAAGTTGGGCATATAACAATTTAGAGCTGAGCCAATGCACACTGTCCCTTCAAAAATAGAAAGCATTTTCACCTTCAAGTACGTGGTCGACGACTGCGAGAACAGCCTATCTTGCTCAGTGAAGCGCTGCTTCTTCTTGTCGGAGCGGTTGTTGACGTAGCCATCGAAGCCGCGGATGATGTTGCCGTTTTGCTGGGTGTCCTCGAGGTAAGAACCCTCGAAATTGTAGATGTTGGTTTCAAGAGTTGCCTACGTGAAAAGAGCGAAAGTCAGTTACACTACTGCTGCCCAAAGGCGCCAAGTCGTGCGTGGGCGGCAAGTCTTGACAAATAACAGAGAGTAAGATTTCCGAAGATGTATATGTACGAGATTCGCGTCCACAATCTTCTTCCGACTTAGTAAGGCCTGCAGTTCATGTTTCGCTTCGTCATACTGCTGGCGTGTTAACTGCTTTGGAATGGAGATTTCGATCGCGAACGTCGGGAATGTCAGCAAGCGACAGAATGCAAGATTTACACAACCATGCTCAATGGACAGTCGGAATGCAGCGTACGGTTGTTGGTGGGATGGGTTCTTGAGGTTGAGCGAGGTCGGGCATAGCGCAAAGGGTTTTGAGGCTTGCGCCAACGGTAAACAAATACGGAGAGATCGGGGTGACGTAAGCACTAACTGTCACGCTTATACGTAATACTCTGCTCTCAGGTGTACGTAACCGCGTTTGCCCTCACTTTGCTCGCGCTCTTTAATCATCACCAGACAACAAATCTAACTATAATGCCGCCAACGCAAGACTGGGAAAAGTGTACGTCCTTCGCATTCTCCATTCCGCTGCATCGCAACTGGGCCTTTCTTTAGTCACTGACATCTTCCACCGTTCTTTCTTACAATGACTAGACAGCAAACCCGACGAAGAGGGCAAGGACGAGAAAATTGTCGGTGAGTTCATTCACTTTAAAGTAGCTGTCGTCTCTCTATACTTTCATCATCTTTTTTTTCGCTGATTCCGCTTGATTCTCGTGGCCGGTTACCCTTGCAGCCCTTGACGAAGGAGATATTGCCCTGCTCAAGACATACGTAAGTATCTCGCGTGTATGGAAGCAGGCCACTTTATGTTTCGCCGAGCTTTGCGTAATAACCATAAGCAAACTTTTTGATGTTGCGTCCGTCTCTACAGGGTCAAGGTCCATATGTAAAAGAATTGCGAAAGATTGAGCAGGATATTAAAGATACGCAGAAACGCGTGAACGAGAAGATCGGCAAGTAGTACTGCACTCGCACTCGTTTGCTGACAATATTTCTACTATAAATTATATTCCCTATACTCACGACCGATTGCTTGACCTTCTTTCATAACAGGCGTTAAGGAATCCGATACAGGCCTGGCCCCGCCTAATTTGTGGGACATTCCTGCCGATAAGCAGCGCATGCAGGAGGAGCAGCCTCTGCAAGTCGCCCGCTGCACCAAGATCATTCAGGCCGGCGACAACGAAGATGCTAAATACGTGATTAACGTGAAACAGATCGCCAAGTTCGTGGTCGGGCTGGGCGAGAGAGTGGCGCCCACGGATATTGAGGAAGGAATGAGGGTTGGGTAGGTTTCGTTGATGTGGTGTCATACAGTGGAGCTGGCGCTATTTTTTCTCGCTGTATGCTTTGTGGTTTTAAGCGAATCAAAGTATTTTATATTTATATATATATATATATTTCTCCCTTTGTGAAATTTTATGCTTGCAGCGTGGACCGAAATAAGTACCAGATTCAAATCCCGCTTCCTCCCAAGATTGATCCCTCGGTAACGATGATGCAGGTTGAAGAGAAACCCGACGTAACCTACAGCGATGTCGGTGGTTGTAAGGAGCAAATTGAGAAGTTGCGCGAGGTTGTTGAATTACCGTTGCTGCAGGTGAGGACTGTTCCTTGTATTTTGTGTGGACCAACGACCCCGGTTTCAACTTGTAAATCTGTAAGTACAGCATTTATGAATATTGTCAATCGGCCTTCTAGCCCGAACGCTTCGTCAACTTGGGTATCGATCCGCCCAAGGGTGTACTACTGTACGGCCCGCCCGGCACCGGTAAGACGTTGTGCGCGCGCGCGGTGGCAAATAGGACGGACGCGACATTTATTCGTGTCATTGGTTCGGAACTTGTGCAAAAGTGGGTCTTTTTTTCTTTTCTTTTTTTTCTTTTTGAAAATATTTCGGAAACACTCTGAAATCAAAACGAGCGAAAGGTTATAATATATTCCCCCCATGATTTTCCCTAATTTTATTTGTATAATATCTGTACTTTACTCATTCTTGAACAAAAAAGATACGTCGGCGAGGGCGCCCGCATGGTCCGCGAGCTCTTCGAGATGGCACGCACCAAGAAGGCTTGTATTATCTTTTTTGATGAGGTTGATGCAATTGGCGGAGCCCGCTTTGACGATGGTGCTGGTGGCGACAATGAGGTCCAGCGCACCATGCTCGAGCTCATCAACCAGCTGGACGGGTTCGATCCCCGCGGTAACATTAAAGTGCTCATGGCGACGAATCGGCCAGACACCCTCGACCCGGCGCTGCTGAGACCAGGAAGGTTGGACAGGAAGGTCGAATTCTCGTTGCCAGATCTAGAGGTATGGTTATATATACTTTGATTTTTGAAGTTGCTTCATCTCGAATTTCGCGCTTACCATTTCATCACCCACTAAACCCTCAGGGCCGCGCCCATATTCTCAAGATTCACGCACGAAGCATGAGCGTCGAGCGCGACATTCGATACGAGCTCATCGCGCGTCTATGCCCTAATAGCACGGGTGCTGAGCTGCGTAGTGTATGCACGGAGGCCGGCATGTTTGCCATTAGAGCGCGGAGAAAGGTGGGTTTGAGGTTTGGTGTAATTGAATTGTATAAGCTGCGGAGTTTGAGTGTTATATTGATATAACCCGAAGTCGCGCTCATCATCTCAAATATTTGATTGCATCTTCTTGTTTACCGCAGGTTGCCACGGAAAAGGACTTCCTCGAATCCGTTAACAAAGTCATCAAGGGCTACTCCAAGTTCTCCAGCACGCCCAAGGTTTGTGTTTGGTTCAGTTTCGATTTTGATCACTAATCAATCTCATCAGTAGTCATGATACGATTACTAACCTTGCTTCTTTTACTCTTTAATTGTGATAGTACCTCATCTGGAACTAGAAAGCTAGAACCAAATCAGTCTCAAGCCTTTAGGAACCATCCTCTGCCAGTTCAAGCACTAAATAGGTTCTCGATGGGAAAGGAGGGAGAAGGAGAGGGAGAGAGGGGGAGGAGGGAGGAAAAAGTGTCAGAAAATTTTATCAGTCATAAAGTAGGCTCTCCGCTCCGCGTGATGGGTCGGCCGTGGCGTGCCAAATTTAAGCCGTTCAAACAGTATGCGTGGATGCAGATGTATTATTTCAAGCACACTCGTCCATCCTCTTCCCACATGAAATATTACATCATCCAATACACATTAGTCGTCGCGGAAAGGCCAGACCGGCACAAAATGCCAGAAGCTTTGAGAATGAGTATATCCAGACAACTATTAACGACCTAAAATCTCCCCTATTCAGCTCAGGCTAGAATACAACATCCAAAATTAGCCAGCTGATTTCATATAAGTGTAGCGAAAACTCTTGGAAAAAAAAAAAAAAAAAAAAAAAAAAAAAAAAAGGCCAATACATTATTTCCACTGAATCAAGTGAGGAAACGAGGTAGAATAGGTTATGCTACGCCGTGTCTATGTTTTTTGATTTTTGATCTTGTACTAGTCATTCCCACACTACTTGCTATGTAATGAATTACATTTTCATTTTGTTGCTGAACCACAAAAAACAAACAAAAAACCGTCTTTCGGCCACAAGTAACTTTGCATATTGTCAAGGATCTGGACAAGAGCGCTCTTCGATCGATAATTATATAAAGAAAGCCTGTTGTGGATGCTCGGGTATTTATTACAAATATTTATATGTTTAGTTTTTGTTCAGGTATATGTACATACATGTCTTGTTGATCAAAACGACATGATCATTTTTTTTTTTTTTTAAAAAAAAAAAAAAAAAAAAAAAAAAAAAAAAAAAAGTGTCACTCTCGCCAAAGACAAAACCAGCGTCGCTAGGTATTTTCTTAAGCCTTTAGCCCCTTCCGCAAAGCATGCAACAACTCAGAGGACGACGTATCCTGCGCCAGATCCCAGATCATGCATCCGCCCAATGCATTCTGCTTTATGTATTGCCCCTTTAGCTTCAAGGACTGTGGGTCGTCATAAGATATGAAGTCCTGTGTCTGCGTGTTGTACAGCCAAGGGGTGCCAGCCGTCTTGTCAAAGTAGCGCACCCACGGCACCGCCGCCTTGGTCGGCCCTGAGAGGATTCCCTGGGATCGTAGGTCCTTCCACTGCCACTCGACGCTGCTGCCGGAGACGAAGGGGACGTACTGCGTCCTGCCGTCCATGGGCTGCGAGGCCTGTGCGCCGCGGCCGTAGAAGGCGATGCCAATGATGATCTTTGAGGCAGGCATGCCGGCCGAGGACCAGGATTGAACGGCATGGGTAATTGCCAGGGGATTTTCGGGAGAAGGGTTGAGAGGGGAATTGGGGCCAGTAGTGGAGGACCAGGAGCCATAGCTGAGGTATCAAAGAACGGTAATGTCAGTTTTTTTTTTTTTTTTTTTTTTGGCAATCGCATATAGCGCAGAGGTGTAATATAAAATACGTACACATCATAGGACATAATTCCGACTCTGAATCATCAACCAATTCCGAATAGATAGAGGATAGAAGTTGGCAAAACATTTAATATAAAAGTAACGCAACATCGATAGATCACATCATATCGATACTAACCGGTCAAGAATTGGGACGAAAGCGCTAACGTCTTTTAGCGGAGATCCGTTCTTGGAGAATGGTTCAATGTCAGTGGCAGCGGAGATTTCTTTCCTATTCGAGCCGATATACTTTGCATCTAGAGCTTGGCGAAGTGCTGTTAACAACAGGAGGAAATTGTCTGCATCGCTTGCGGCGTCAAAGTCGTTAGTGTTGCCCTCTGCGCCAGGGTACTGAGAGGATACAAGTAGCAAATTTACAGTGAGTTTTCAGCAGCCAGCAAAAGTTCTGCTTGACAGTTCAGATCTGAGCGATAGGTTCAAGGGAGTTTCCAAACGATAACTTACCTCCCAATCGATATCAATCCCGTCAAGATCGAATTGGTCGATAAAGTTCAAAGCATTGGTGACAAACTGCTGACGACGATCGGGAGCAGCAGCAATGCTACTGAATGTGTAAGATCCAGTCCAACCACCAAACGTAAGAATAACCTTGGTTCTCGCTGCATGTGCGAGACTGACGATCTGTTGTAGAGTGGAATCGGTGCTCTGGATGGTCCAGTCATTAGAATCTTGAGGGATGGCGAAGGCTGTGGGAATGGAGAATAAAATGTAGGGTGTGTGATGTAAATTGACTGAAGCCGTTAAAATGATATGAATGGATATATCTGGTTATAGTTTACTGACGTACCATAATAAACATGAGTTAACTTGTCGTACGGGATTGCATTGGGCGGATAATCCCCAGCACTCCAATCTGGATAGTAGCCGATGATCGCCTGCTTTGCCTTCGCGGGGGCGGCGCTCGTGGTATCAATGAAGCCGCAAGACAGGATGCTTGCCCAACATAGCAGTAATATAGTCAACGTAAAATTTTGTTTGAAGGTCATGTCTCTTTCTTTCTTTTTACAATGAGATATCTTTTTTAATGTTCAATGCACAGAATTAAAGGCAATTTGGAACACCAGAGATTTACGCTTGAGGCAGATCGAAAGGATGAAATGAGTATGGTAGAAAAATGAGTATGGTAGAAAAAAAAAAATGACTATCTAAGCAAGCTCTTTATATATCTCAAAGACCAAAGAAGATGTCTAACTCTCGACAGGTTTTCAAGTTCCCTGCGTCGATCCATCTCGGATGTATATTTAGACAAGCACGGCCCTAAGCTTCCGCGACAAAAGCTGGCTCGTGAAACCACGAGGCGATCGGTCGAAAAGAGGATGCGATTGGCGATTGAGGTTTGGGGCGACTGAATTCAGCATTTTCAAGGACGGGGGCGAAAAAAAACGGAAATTTCGGAATGAAGCCCTGTCGCACAGATAAAAATCAAGGTCCGCTCGGTCGGGTCGGTTTTCCGACGTTTGCTGTTCGGTTCGTTCTTGCCTTTTGCGACCGAAAAGAAAAAAAAAAAAAAGCAAAGCCTCGTCGCTTCGAGGCTGGGGCAACGTGCTCACATGCCTCTCAACGATCTTAGGATTATCGAGCAATCTGCCCTCTCTCTTCCAGCTATTTCGGGTGTTAAGTAGCATAAAAAAAACATCATCGCCAATTTTGGTGAATGCATTAAGTAAATAAAAAAGGTTTAGTTGATGCTCGCGTGTATACGAACTGAATAGGCTGTGTTACAGGACCATATCAATTGTGTATGAAATCTAAGCTCGCACAACATATTTATACAACGACGTCACACGATCCGATGTTTCTCATAAAAACTTTGTCCATGGTATCCATCAAATGCTTAACATTTCATTGCGTTTGATTGACTTCAATCTCTCAAATTACTGTTAATTACTATGAAACAGGAATCTCTCAAGGCTAGTTGATTTACAATGGATATTGCATCCCGAGAAATTAAGGACAAGATGACAGTCTCGCACTCAATATCCCACAAAACATTAATTCAAATATAAAAGATGATCGAGAGGCGTCAAAGTAAATTATCAGAATGGAATAGTATAAAGACTCATGACACTAACACAAGATTTGTGACTAATCTGATATCTCTTAAATCTTGATCATCCTACAGTATTTTATCGATCTTCAAACCTCTCTACGCCTACGGGTTGCTCAACCACAATCTCAACGTCTGTCGCGTCTTCGCTTTTTGTTGTTCCGATCTCGCGACGATGATGAACCTATTGAATCAGAATCCGAGCCGGTATCGCTACGACTTTCGCTATCGCTATCGCTATTACTATCGCTCTTGCTCTCGCTTGACGAGGAGCTGGACGACGACTCTTTGGAATCGGAATCGGACCTAGACTTGCCCGACGAGGACTCCGAACCCGAATCCGAATCTGAATCCGAACCACTGCTCAATGGGGAGCCCTTCTTTTGCCTCTTGCGTTCTTGCTCTTTTTCTTTGAGAATCTTCTCTGCAAGGCCCTTCTTGTCAAGGAATTCTGGCGGCAGCTCTGGCGTCATGCTCTTCAAAGGTTTCGACAGTTGCTGGGTGCGTGTCGGACGGGCTTTGTAAGACCGTGGTTTCTTGCACTCATACGTCCAATGGCCGTACTCAAGGCACCTTTGGCATTGAGTTGACGAAGATGCCTTGGGGGTGGAGTTTGGATATCTCGGGCCAGATTTATACATGTTGGGAGTTCTGAGACGAAAGCTGATTGTTTATTAAGTTATGTGGCTGGTTTAACTCCCGCCACTGGCACGTGATATCTCACTAATATGGTTTTTATCTACATCGACTTCAGCAGTCCATTGATCTCTCTTTTTCTTAATTCCCTTACACAGATAGTTTTTAAAATAAATAATAGAAAGCTACTTACTATGTTTAAATCTCTCCACTCTCATTTTCTAGTCAGTACATACAAATAAACCTTGTACCCGATCGTCATCTCGAGTTTGCGCTCGAGATTAAACATGTTTGCGCACCACTGCTCCTCGAGTACACGATTCATTACCTTGTGGCCTTGTGTGACGAGGAGGGCGCGGCCGCAGGGGCGAAGGACTCGATAGAGCTCTTTTATTAGCACAGGGTAGAGCTGATGGAGTACAAAACATGAGAAGAACGGAAACGGACGAACAAGATAGTTATTTTTTTATCGTGTATTGCTGTGATGAAATAAAAAAAGCAACAAGCAACTGACCTTTATGGTTTGTTTGAATGAGCCCTCTCGTATGCCCCACGGTAAGTCTGGATGATTTAAAGCAAGCAAAGGAACGATGCGAGGTTTATTGAATACAATCATTCCATTTGTATTTCAATTTTTTTTTTTTAAAAAAAAAAAAAAAAAAAAAAAAAAAAAAACATACCGGACACAACTAGATCTATGCATTGATTGCGCAAATGTATGTTTCGCGCGTCTACTTGCATTAAATCCACATTGCAAACCTTGGCGTGCCGCACATTAGCGCGAGCACTTTCACAAACGGCGGGACCATAAACTGGTATCGGTCGTAAGCGTAAGATTTTAAAATAAAGAATCGAAGGCAACACGTACAGCCGCCAAAAAAGACAATTAGCTAAATAAATTTTTAGTTTCGTACCTTCGCTTCCGATGAACAAACTATTAGGATATGCGTATGCCCCTTCAATCGGAATGGTCCCGACCCCGCAACATGGGTCCAGTACAATATCTCCAGGCTGCGGGTTTGCCATGCGAACGAGGCAATGGGCAATAGTAGGACGCATAGCTGTGCGACCGAAAGCGATGCGGTTGCGATAGTTGCTTGCCTGGTTATGAGCCATGGGGATGGTGATGGCCAGTAGAAATAGGAGGTCGCACGTATCCGGAGGAGACAAGGATGACCCTGTTGATTGTGAAAGAAATGGCGAGGATTCCAGGGTGGAAGTAATGCCGGTTGTTGCCAAGAACCAAGTGCCAAATATTTCAAGATCGTAATGTTTGAGGTCAACCCTCCATCTCCCGCGGAAGAGATCCAGTACGCCCTCGCCAATGGCGCCTGCAATGTTTTGGGAGGCTAACGTGTGCTTGTGGTTGTTTTTCTCGAATGAGGCCCTAAACTTTACAAGGTCTTTAGTTTCTGTAACTATTTTTGGTTTCTCGTTAGTTGGAACATGATTCGAAAGCGATGGAACCAAGTGCTGCATGGCTACGAGGCACTCTTTCCACACAAAAATTGCCTTGTCCTGCACGCTTTCCTCAATCCAATCCAAGAATCTTTCAGTGTCTGTATCCTCATATATACTCCTCGGCATCGAGGAGACCCCGAGAACGATGTAGCAGCTCTCAACCCCGAGTAGGTTGGCGTTGCTTATCTTGATCGCAGTGTGGACGTGATCTGAAGCGGGGTTGCATGCAAGAAAAACAAAACCCGAGCCCTTTATAGTAGTGAAGGTACCGACATCACCAATGTTCTGGAGGACGTCCTCACATGCAACGTGTTCTAAACCTTTGGGTACGGCGAAGCAGAAGTTCATGTGTGTCCACCAGTAATTTTTTTCTTGGCAATGTGCCAACTCGGGAATACAAGCCGATATTCCGAAGAACGACAACACAAGCCACGAAGACGCAATAAGCGAAGACGTAATCGATGGATAAAGAAAAAAAATAGACATTCGAATATCGACGATCTCAAGGTGTGGGGTACTCCGGAATCCGCCAGCCAAAAGGCATCAAATACTGCAGTGAACCCTCCTTTTAACTATACAAGCGCCGATAGTTTGGTATATTCCTCATCTTGTTACTCAACATCAGCTCTCAGATCAATTGGCTGACCTTTAGCCCTGTAGCTCCGTTGGCGGTGGAATATTATAACATCGACTATAACGCTCAGCAACATGTAAGGCATTATTGAAAGATAATTGTAGGTAATGACAAACTAGGCTAACTAATATTTCAATAACAGATATGCCATAACCTACGTTGTTCTGTCGGATTTGGGTCAAGTGGTCGGTGAGTTTCACAAAGATGTGCTGAATTAATGTTTAGATATTAGTCAAAATAACTCAAATACAACTGTCCTCCCTTCATATCGAAAATTATTTGTCAGTGCCCTTCTCAACCTCCTCGGTGCCTGGGTCCGGTACTTTGCCATATTTATTGAAAATACCCTCCCGGTCACAATGGCAGGCCAATTCGTGACAGCCATTGCCGCTCAACATGCCAACTAAATATGTCGCTCTCTGGTTTGGAGAGAAGGAGCGCGGTGGGCAATATCATTGGCAGTAGCCCCATCGGACTGGCATCGTCATGCCATTAATACTAGCGCTAGCACCAGATGTGAATGATATGCCATTTGCGGTAGGCTGTAGGCTTCTCGTTTCTGTATATCAAGAGTGATTTGCAATAATGAAGTTTTTTGATCAGGTAGCTCAAACCATTTGCCCTCGCTTTCCCACTCTCCTAAGCTTCTCATCACATCAATTATTTCTGCAGTTTGTTTGTTCCTACACTGTTTATCACATCAATCCCTCCAACGCTACCATCCATTATCGCCCTTTCTTTCCCACACCCCTTCTTTATCGGACTTTGTCAGATCGCTTGCAATGTCAACTTTTGGATTCCCCTCATCGTATTTAGCTTTTACCTCGGTCTATCTAAGACTTTCTCGACGCTGCTAAACCGGTTTTTGACCCCGTATGGGTATACAAACGATCAGGCTGGTATTGTTGGGTTGCTATGGACTGGGTTGGATGCCTAGGTGCTTGTAAGTTGTTGGTTTTTTTTTTTTTTTTTTTTTCCTATCCCAGAAGAGGTTGCGTAAATCTAGGTCTGTAAGAATTTATAATATCTGGTTTTTATTAGTCATTCTTGAAAGGGTCTACTGTAATGCAAATCTAGGTGAAGATTATGATGTCCCTCCTTGGCGTTCTGTACTTTGTGTTTTTGTTCGTCGGTGAGTACCGAAATTTAGATACATGCCATTTGACCCGAGGTTTTCTTTTCTAGCCGCTAATATAATATTGCTTTCTAATCATTTTTGGTTTATCATCTCAGTTTACGAAAACAACCTTTCAGCCATCACTGCTGCGTCGTCATTCCTTGGCTTTTTTATCATTGTACCACTCGCTCTCGTTCTCGAACTTGGTGCAGAATGTGCGTATCTGCATGAATGCTTTAATACAATTCTTGAATTAAATTTTTAAATATTATCCCAACCGCCTCCTTCCACATTGCTACATAAAGGTTCTTATCCAACCTCACCATCAATCTCTGCCTCCACCCTATGGGGGGGGCGGTCAGCTGATGGTAGCTGTCTTTACTATCATCATGACACAGCTCATTTACCCGTTTGACGGCGGCGGACGCGACTTTTAATCCACGACCGGCGCTGATATTCCAAGCATGTGTGGGGGCGGTCGGCGGGGTTATAATTTGGGTGTTCCGGTCAAAGAGCTGAAGGGCCGGAGGGAGGTATATCTATACAAAATATAAAAGAAGTTACCAACTGAGGCCCACTTTATTGTTTAATCGTCAATGTATTTGGACAAGGGACATATAATAGAGTACTGCCTTCTTGGAGTAATGTATCTGTAAAATAAAGTCAAGTGAGTGATTACTCGTCACTCGTCACTGCAATAGCTGACAAATTTACATATTCCGAGGATTTTCACAAATAAATCATTACAAATCAAGCTGGGCACAAAGGAAAATAGCCGTGGTGTTTTTTTTTTTTTTTTTTTTTTTTTTTTTTTTTTTTTTTTTTTTTTTTTTTTTTTTTTTGTTTTTTTTTTTTTTTTTTTTTTTTTTTTTTTTTTTTTTTTTTTTTTTTTTTTTTTTGAGAGGAGATTTTTTCAAGACAAGAGAGATCTTTTGTGAAAAATATTCTAGTTTCTCCATGATATCCCTTTGCTATTACAATTAGTAGTTAAAAGTTATCAAAATATAGGCACGATAATCACAAGATAAAAAAATTCCCACTTCCCTTCCCTTTCCTCGGTCCCCCTGTCTCCTAAATTCAACGGACCAAAAACCCCGCAATCGTTCAATCATTGCGAGTGGACACTTTAAATACCGAAATCCTAAAGATCGTGTGACCAACCACGGTCCGTGATACCAGGGTAAGATGTACTTTGAGGCCTCCGTGCATAATGGGCAAAAATCTCGTATCTGAGTACACCCAGAAGAACGAGTTTTTGACATTCATTCGAATTAAGAGTGGAGTGCCCCAGCTCAACTTGATAGTTACACCATCTTCCATTCCCCTTTTCCAACAATTTTTTATGATTTTTTTTTTTCTGGGTCCAAACACTTTTTGTAACAAGTTGAGCAAAATGCTCTTGAGCGTTGTCAGACTTCTTTCGTTTTGCTTGGTCTTGCCGAAGGCGATGATTTGCTTGAAACCGACTTCTTGACCAAGTTGGTAGGCGTTTAAAGTGTCCTTCCATTGCAAAAAAAGCTGGATGGAGGAAGAGGCATGGGAACTTGGACCGATCAGTAACTATCTGCAAGCCGATAACTTTGGTCCTGTGAAACAGAATGCCATCCGGTAAAATCGGCACGTTTCAGTTTTCGAGGCACAAGGCTATAAGAAAAAGCATGATTAGCGAAGGGTGGAAGAAGGAGGAACGGGAATCGGGGTTGGCCCCCCTCCTCATATCTAAGAGCTTCGCCCGATCACACTCGTGATCACAGGTAGGGTGGTACGATGCATACGCGCTTCCCTGCGGCTTCTCTCTGCGCATCGGATAAAATAAAAAAATATAAAAAAAAAAAAAAAAAAAAAAAAAAAAAAAAAAAAAAGCAAGTTTCGGAACATGGGACGAGAATGTATGAGAGGTTTCATGGTTATGCGGGCTGTCACATAATGGTATTGGTTGCGGTAAGATGGCTTACGCAGGTGAAATGGAAATCGGATAGGTGTGGGGCAGCTGGCACTGCTGTGAAAAAAAATTGGAGGGATGATGAATAAAATGGAATTATTGAAAGAAAATCAAACATCCGAACACACTTCTGCAGTCCTTTTTCGGTAGAAAAACCGACATTAGCGAAACTCTCACAACATACTCACTCCTAATAACAACAACGAAAGAAAACAACGACAGCGATACTGTAAGTGTTATAAACTATCTACTAGGGACCATTTACAGCAACAAGTCCCAGCCTAAGCGGCGAACTTGAGTGTAGTAGGTTCCCCATTGCGCCTAGCAATCATCAACATATCCTACACAGCCACTCACCATTGCATCATCGCCTTCAGGCTTTCGCGAACGGAACTATTACGGCGACTGCACATAGAGACGCGATCGTCGACATTCCCTTGGCGACGCTCCTCGTTTTTTAGAGGATTCAAGGTACGCGTATATTCGGATGCTAGATTGTACTCATCATGTAGACAATAGCAAATGCTCACAGACGAATCTCTCCCTCCTTTTTTTTTTTTTTTTTTTTTTTTTTTTTTTCCTTTTCTTTTTTTTTTTTTTTTTTTTTTTTTTTTTTTTTTTTTTTTTTTTTTTTTTTTTTTTTTTTTTTTTTTTTTTTTTTTTTTTTTTAAAATAATTTTTTTTTTTTTTTTTTTTTTTTTTGGGTTGTTTTTTTTTTTTTTTTTTTTTTTTTTCGAAAGCCAAGTAATCTACTCACGGCATCTTGAATTGCCCAACGACCTTCTCCGATCTTGTACCGTCGTGCACCTAACGGGCTTTGCGTTGCATTCAGAACGTCCTCGAAGGATATATTTAATCGGGTAGGCCAACTATATTTTAAAAATATTGAGGGTAGCAAGGGAGATCTTGGGTCTTGTATGCTGTAGTCTATTAAACCACACAACATCGATATCTGAACATTTCCTTTCGTAGCTCGCCGACAAACTATCAACCGGAACCCTACACATCCTTTTTGAACATCGCCTACCTCGAATTACACTTATGGATCAAGATATCTTTGACGGCTCTTCATCACTCTCCGAGCGTGAGTACGAACTCGATACTGTCATGTCGAGCAACGGGAACGGGAGCGGGAATGGGTCACGATTCACCCCGATAGAGGATGCGACCATGTCAGAGGACGAGACGAATACCACACGCAGCTCAATGTCGTCGAGCGTGGCGATGCAGACTAGCTACAAGAAACCCATCTCGACGGGAAGCGGTAACGGTTCTGTGTCGCGGAGAGCTCCCCGTGTCAGCACTGTTACAGTGAAGAGGAAGATAGTAGATGAGGATACGGATATGGGGTGGGATGATGACAAGGTTCGTTTTCTATGGCAATAATAGTGTGAATTGAGATACAGCGTGGTGTGTTGTCTTGAGGGTTAGATACAGATATACTATCTTTTTTCTTTCTTTTTTTTTTTTTAATCTTCAAATTTCAATTTTTTAAATTTTAATATTTACTACTTATCTGGCACCATTTGTACTTAGGATTCCCTTTCTGATTCAGAACTAACTGATGACGATGAATCGGACGATGGCGCGTATAGCGATTCTTCCGTCACTGCTAAGCGGAAGTCCAAGAACACCCGCAAAGGCAAGAAAAAGGGCTCATCATCAGCGATGCCAAAGAAAAATTCATCCTCAGCGTCGTCCAAAGCGCGTACAGAACTCGAAGAGCCGGTTGTGATCCCAATGGGAACTAAGGTGCATATAGTTTCGTTCAATCTTGAGATGACAAAAATATTGGTGTATGTGGAAGTAAGAATTTCAGTGCTAATATGGATTTTGGAACATTAGATATTTGAAAAGATCCTTAATTGGCGGCAGAACCCGGATACTAGAGAGGAAGAATTGCTGGTCAAATATAAGGTGTGTTGAGAACACTTTTATGAACATTGAATAATGAGTAAGAACTATCACAACCAAGATTTTCTTAACTTTTTTCCGATCTCCACCTACCGTTGAACTATATTTGTTTAGAACATGAGTTACCATCACGCCGAGTGGGTTCCTATAAGCCAGGTCGAGCAAGAGCACCTCGGCAAACACCGTGTGAAGAAGTTTTTACAGAAATTTTTTGCGGATGGTCAGAAGGGCGAGGATTTCCAAGAGTACATGAAGGTGTGGATAAGCGTACAATTTTTTCATTTATTAACAATTTGGTTATTTTGTATTGTACTGACAATATGCACTTTGTTGGATTAGATCGATCGCGTTATTGATGAAGGGGAGTTGGCTGACCCTGTGACACGTATGCCCAAAATTTACTATCTGGTGAAATGGAATGCGCAATTTTACGATGCGTGTACATGGGAGAGTCAGGAAGATATCCAGAAGGTAGGCTATGCTCTAAAAATTATGGAGGAACAATTGTATTTTCGTTAGTTTATTCATTCTGTACTCGCTCTTTCAGATCGATAATGACAGAATCATCGAGTTCCAGCGGAGGCGCGAGATCCCAGCAGAGAAACTGGCCAAGCCTGTTGCTCGTCCCGAAGCAGTGAAATTCCAAAAGCTGGTTCAATCCCCCACGTAAGTATAGTTTGTTGATTGATTAAAATTGCCATAGATTCGTTCAGTGTATATGAATTTTACTCTATCTAATGTTTTTACTGATTGTGTATCCGATGGTTGACAGTTTTAAATATGGTAACGAATTGCGTGCCTACCAATTGGAAGGTCTGAACTGGTTGCTGTATTGTTACTACAATCGTCGTTGTTCGATTTTGGCCGACGAAATGGGTTTAGGTGAGTTTGCATTTATTTTGTTACCCTCAATGGGAACGGATCGATTGCGCGAAATCCCAATAACTTGGATATTATGAGGGTTTGGAGCTCAACAATATATTTGCCGTAAAAGTGTCATAAGCACATTGTTTTGTGTTGACATACTTTGCCATCCCTATTTCACAGGCAAGACGGTCCAATCAGTCGCGTTCCTCAACGAGTTATATTTTAAGTTAGGAATAAATGGTCCGTTCTTGGTCGTAGCCCCGCTCTCAAGTAGGTTCAATTGAAGAGTGAGAGCTTTTCCCGTTTTTACCCATCCTATTCAAACTTAATTTTTTTTTTTTTTTTTTTTTTTTTTGGTTGATCAAATAGCGATACCACATTGGGAACGTGCATTCAAAGCGTGGACGAACCTAAACGTAATTGATTTTCGTGGAAGCAACCTGGCCCGTAGCTTGGTTGTAGAAACCGAATTTTATTACAAAGATCTCAAAGTGCGACGAACTTCTTATCATTTGTGATCTCAATGAAAACCATTTGTTGAAATCATATTAACTCTATTAAATTCTTACAGGGGGGCAACATTCCTGGTTGTCACAAGTTCGATGTTTTGATAACAACTTATGAGATGGTACGATCTTTTGGTTGTGCGAAGTCATCAATTTTATCGCTTATTAACAAGCAAAGCACTCTAATCCCCAAAATTCACAATGTATATCGGTAGGCATCTGCCGGTGCAACTCAGCTGAAGGCTGTGGATTGGCGTGCCGCCATCTTTGACGAGGCTCATCGGTTGAAGAATAAAGCATCCAAGGTTTTGGAAATTTTAAAAACATTCAAGATGGAGCATAAACTTCTTCTTACAGGTGGATAATGCTCTCTTGAAATGAGCTAAAGTTGATATTGAGAAAACAAAATCTTGATTAATATACTAACTTGTTTTGTAATATTCTGTATGTGATTACAAGGCACCCCACTGCAGAACAATTTGGATGAACTATTCAGCCTCCTCAACTTCTTGCAACCCGATCGATTCCGGTACTAATTCTCTGATAATCCCTTTTCGCTTATCGCCATTTATTCGTGACGCCAATTTTTTTTTTTTTTTTTTCTTTGGGTTGTCCGTGTATGTCAGCGATGAGAAAGAGTTCTTCTCCGAGTACGGTTCCCTTAAGACATCAGCAGAGGTGGAAAAGCTGCAGAAGTTACTGAAACCAATTATGCTAAGGCGATTCAAAGAGGACGTGGAAAAGACGATCCCGGTGAAAGAAGAGACCGTGATAGAGGTTGAGCTCACTGGTGCGCAGAAAAAATGGTATCGCGCCGTTTTCGAAAAGAACTTTAGCTTCTTAAAGAAGGGCGCTAAAAGTAAGCAATTCTCGGCTTGGTTCGGCGTCGCGTGAAATGCCAGTATATGACACAAACTCATATGCCAATTATTCTTTGATAACAGCTACCAAAGTAATGCCGCAACTAAACAACATCATGATGCAGCTTCGAAAATGTTGTGTGCATCCGTATCTTCTCCAAGGTAATCAATTAGTTTGGAAGAAAGGGGCTTATTGCTGACAATTTCACATTCTTGATAAGAGCACAATTGTATTGTCAGTGACAGATGGCCATTGGTACCAGCCCTCTAATCATATTGAATTTGTGACTAATTCTATATTGGCGCAGGAGCGGAAGAGGTTATTTTAGCCGAAAGTCGTGCGAGGACTCCCGAGGAACAATTCAACTGTTTAATTCAGGCTTCTGGCAAGCTGGTAAGTAAACCAAAAGATTCCCATTCCAATGTGGGCATTTAAATGGCATACTAAGAAATAGAGCAAACCGTCACTTTAGGTCCTAATTGATAAGCTATTAAAGAAGTTACTGGCGGGTGGTCATAAAGTTTTGATCTTCTCGCAGTTCACGAGGTAAGTTTCTCAACAAGTCCGCATGATTTCGCATTTGCATAATGCTGGCAATCTCACACAAAATTTACTCCTAGCTGCCTGGATATTCTCGCTGACTATCTCCGAGGCCGAAACTACCCGTATGAACGAATCGACGGTAGTATTCGAGGTGATTTGCGCCAAGCGGCAATTGATCGATTCTCGACTCTACCAATTCCCGAGTCTTTTGTATTTTTGTTATGTACGAGGGCGGGTGGTGTCGGTATCAACTTGACGGTAAGCTTAGGTAATTTTATGTTATAATTAGATAGTAAGTATCTTGATAGTTAACTTAGAGATAACTCGATACATTGATACAGGCGGCAGACACAGTTATCATCTTTGATAGCGACTGGAATCCGCAAAATGATCTGCAAGCACAGGCGCGTTGCCACAGAATCGGGCAAACGAAAGCAGTTCAGGTGAGAGTAACCTTCAAATTATAATGGTGGTTTTGTGGTTTAAGCATATTTTTTTAACGATCGGTTTATAATTTCAACGTATAGATTTATCGTCTCATCTGCCGGCATACTTATGAGAAGGAGATGTTTGACAGAGCAGGGATGAAGTTAGGTTTGGATAAAGCAGTTATGCAAAAGATGGATAGTGAGTCGGCAATGGCGGAGGACGACGAGACTGCGAACGCCAAGAGCGGCTATAGCAAGAAAGAGATTGAGGATTTACTGAAAAAGGGAGCATACGGCGCAATGCTCGACGATGAAGAAAGGTACAATTATATGCTTGCAACCACACGGAGCTTAGTGCTTTTAGTACTGTACTTTTAACAGTGTTTTATTTTTCAGTTCCCAATTTTGTGCCGAAGACATCGATCAGATTCTGGAGCGCAGATCGCGTATCATTAAGCATGAGGGTAACGAGAAGGGTTCAGTGTTTTCAAAAGCATCATTTGCGGCGACTTCTACCGGTAAATTTCCCAGATTCTATCATTTTCAAAAGAATCATTGTGCATTCCTTCCGCATTTCAGTGTTGTGCCTAATATCTATTGCGCCTCGTTTCGCTGCTTCGGTATTTTCCTCTGTTATTTGTCACGTGGTTATATATTGAACAAACCAGATAACGACGTGGACATTGACGACCCTGATTTCTGGGATAAATGGGCGCAAAAGACCAACGTCGATGTTAATGAAATCGTTGACGAGGCCAATCTCATTGTTCACGAACCGCGGCAGCGACGTCAAGGTAAATTGCGAGAAATATCTAGTTTGTCTGATTATTCAATTTAGTCTTACTCACCTAAGCTTCTTTTCAGTGCAAAGATTCGGGACTCGCCAACCAGAGGGGTCAGTGTCTTCTGATGTCGACGCTGCGGAATCGGACAACAATGACGATGAAGAAGGTAAACAAGATTGGTTATTATGATACATGAAGCACGTGGAAGGAAGGCCGTTCAGCTTATGATCAGGAGGCTAGATAATAATTACGTTCACAATGTATATCTTCATTCAGGTGATCGCGTTGGAAAAAAGAAAAATGCCGATGCTATGCGACCATGGAGTCTTTCTGAGAAGACAAAGTACGAGAGAAAGTTAATGATTTATGGATATGGCCGATGGGATCAAATGAAAGGCAAGTATTGCACTATGCTTAACAATCATGCTTGTAGGAGTGACTCGCATCGTTGCAGTACGTAATAATCATTTTATGCACGTAGCCCATTTCCCGCGCCGCAGCGAAATGGATCTGAAGGCCGTGACAAGGGCGATCATGCGAAAAGTCCTTCCTATAATAGACCGCTCTAACGAGGAGGACAACAAGCTCGCACAGGACATTGAGATGATTCTGAGTAACGACGACGATGACGATGCTGAGGACGATACTGTCCCCTATGTCGGCGCCACCAAGCGACAGATTGCCGAGTATCGAACGTTTCTTATTAACGCACCAACAGAGTATGTGGAGCACATTGAGAAAAAGGGTAAGGGTTAAAATAAACCATTTCTACGTTTTGTAAAATGAACTATTATTTCCTTGAACCAACCCAGCTCTCAAACACTGCCCACACTTCAGGTCGAAATTTTGTGCTCCGTATCCAGATGTTATTTATGATCAGGGACAAGATTGTGCCTGGGGATTGGGAAGAGGCGAAACAGCTTCAGATCCCACGCGTAACGGGTAACTACCATATTTACTCTAAATTGAATTTTCTTGTGATTCCACCCACGTCCAACTTCATGAATTTATTGTATACGTATTAATTTGATTTAGGTAACCCCCCAGCCGATTGGTGGGGACCAGACGAAGATCGCGATTTGCTTCTTGGCATCTGCAAATACGGCTACCAACAGTGAGTTAGGCTTTCTTGCTTGCAATTATAATAAAATTCTCATTGAACGACATGATTTACACTGATTATATATTTTTTACTATTTTTCCAAGGTATTTAGCCATGCGAAATGATCCTGAATTCTGTTTCTACGGCCGCAAATTCGACGATAGCCATGCTGGCACACTGGAAGACGACGATGCTGTGCCGCCACCCCTAGTCGTGAAACCTGAGAGTAACGCGGATATAGCCGACACTTCGATGTCGCAGGATACACAAGATAGCATGCACACTTCGAACGTTCCAAAGATTGCGATTCCTAGCGAACCTGTACCGATGGACGTCGATGTTGAGCCAAAGCCAGCGAAAACAGTTGGGGAAGAGGTACATATGATAATTTTCAGGCTATTCCTTATATCACATTAGCATTGCTTATTAATATCGATGGCGTTGATGGGTTTTTTGTAATAATAATAATAATAATATATATATATATATAATGATAATGATAATAACAATATTATTATTATTATTATTATTATAAATCTAGGGACTCATTTGGCCAACAAAGGCCGATATCGGTATGCGTCTTCGACGCGTAATTGCTGCCTTCCAACGTGAGGAAGCATCTGAATCAAGAAGGATGAAAAACGTTGAAAAGGAGAAGGCGAAAGAACAGCAGAAGCTAGAGAAAATAAGGCAAAAAGAGGAGCGCATCCAAGAAAAACAGCGTCAGAAGCAGCAGGAGTCATCGAATCGATGGAGTAAGAAAAACAAAAATGACTTCTTCAGGACGATCATGTCCTTTGGTGTAGAGAATGTTCCGGGTGATCCGGTAATTCGTTGGACACGGTTCAAAGAAATCGCAGGCTTACAAAAGAAAACAGACGAATCTCTTGATCTATATTATCGTAAGTTAATTGTAGCCTGCGAGGATGTGGTAAAGCGGGAAGCGAACGCGCCGGCGCCGGCGCCGGCGCCGCCACCGCCGCCACCGCCCCCTCCTCCCGCAACAATTACTGCCACGGCGGAGTTGAAATCACCAGCAATGACAGTGACGACACCTTCTGGACAGTCGATCGACGTCAGCAGAGAATCGAGCGTGGAACCTGTCCCGTCCGCCCTAGGCCGGGAATCACCGCCGATTGCCGACCAGGATAACGATCAAGACAATGACGAAAGGCACGAAGTTGAAATAATTTCATTGGACAAGGCGAAACGTTTGTTAAAGCGAGTGGATTCAATGAAAACCATTCGTGAAACAATCATGCCACATCCGGACTTGAACGATTTCCTGTCCAACGCCAAAAAGACTTCAGGTTTACCAAAGTATGTTTGATTCTGTTTCTTCTTAAGTGCTATATACTATCACTATTGAAACTGTAATCCTAATTTGAGACTACAAATGTATTTGACGTTCACAGTTGGTGGCGCGTCCCAACCCATGATAAGGCCTTCCTGGAAGGTATCTGCAAGCACGGTGTCAATCGCAGCGATCTGATCGCGAACGATCCGGATCTGCCATTCCTTGCCATTCGCCAACGCTTTGAAGACAGTCTAAGATTGAATCCCCCAGAGGCGGACGAGAATGGCCTTGTGCCCACGGTGGACGACGAGTTTGCTTGGCCCAAGGATCTGGTCATTGCACGGCGTATTGAGATGCTTTGCGATTTAGTGCTCAAGCCCAAGGTAAAGAAACAGAAGCAACCGAAACAGCCTGGAGCTGGCAGAAAACGCAAAACCCGCGATGTGGATATGAGCCCTTCACGCCCGGTCCCAGTAGATTATGCTGTTACCAAGCATCAGGGCCTGAAGCTCACGTTGAAGTTGCCCAAGCACTCGCCGCACTCGCCGCACTCGCCGCACTCACAGCATTCGCCTCACTCGCAACCCTCGTCGCACTCGCAGCATGGCGCACATCCTCAATCACCCCAACATCATCACCAGCGCGCTCCCAGCTACAGCACGGACGAAATGTCATCGAACGATCTGTCGTCGGATACAGGAGAGGACACGGACAGGATCCTTGAGGAAGCGACGGCGCGAGTCAAGGCACGCATTCCTACTCCGCTCTCAAAGAAACCACGCATCTCGGTATCTAAGGCGACCTCTAAACATCATCATAGCAGCCATGGCCACTCAGGTCATAGCCATGCTTCTCACAGTGCGCACAGCACCCACAGCAGTTCACATAAATCGTCGAGCTCGAGCAGCAAACTCAAAAAACCCTCCTCGTCCTCGGCATTGCTACACCCGCCGTCGCGGCACCATCACCATTCACCCACCCCGCCGAGGTCACTCGATTCGTCGTCCTCCAAGCGTCACAAGGAGAAAGAGTCGTCGTCGTCACTCAAGCATAGCAGTTATTATAACGGTAGCGACGACGACATGAGTTCGTCGTCAGATTCAGACGGGGAGGAAATGTTGCTTGGGTCGGGTGCTAGCGTGTCGAGTCACAAACATGCGGTGAAGTTGCATGGGAAGAAGTAAGAATTGCGGTGACGTCGTATGCAAACTTTGTATCAAAGAATGGTGACGATTCCAGTTCATAGACACTATATACTAGCTTTGGCTTCAGTTTAATATTATATATATATATATATATCTTCTGTTGTTTTGTTGATTTGCAGGTTTAACATCTCTATGCTGTACTTGTATGTTCGGGGTAGAGAATTGCTTTATATCTTATCATATTTCTTGCATAGTAAGCTTTCTATCAATACAAGATGCAATGGCGCGATTTGTTTTTTTTTTTTTACACTAACAATTGAGAAAGGGAGGATAAATGCATAAACATCAATTTAATTAATTAATTAATTAATTAATTAATTAATTATGATAATTTTGGGCATTTATTCTTTTTTTTGACATAAACTCCGTACCAGCGGTGTTTTTTATTTTATTTTTTTATTTTTATTTTTATTTGCAAACCGAACTCTGACATCTCTGTTACACACCCTATAAAAGACACTCATATATTGGTTTTTTTTTGTACCCCACGTCTCATCCGGTCTATTGCCATTTCAAGAGTTTCATGGACAGAAACACGATTAGACCACCAGAGACTATACCCTCCATAAATGACAGGCCCGACGACTGTAACCAGACGCTCCCCTCGCTCTTTGTCGTGTCTTGGTTCCTCGCATCTCTCGAGGACACGATCGAGCGAATCTCACCGAGAAGCGACGTACGAAAGTCGGCGAGCTCCTGCCTGAACGCTCCAAGGTCGGCGGCGTTGATTGTAGCGCTCGGGTCGGTGAATGGGAGTGCAATGGACATGGTTGGCGAGTCTGGTGGTGGGTGATTGCTTGAAGGATGAATTGGTATAAGGCGTAAGAATATATTGTCGATGCTTTTTTGAGCAGTGAGCCATTCATGAAGTCATATACAGTCACACGATTACATCAGAGGTGAGGTCCTGTAGACTTTGGCGCAGGCATTGTGTGATGATCAGAGTTAAACACTACACAAGAAATAGAAAACGCTCACGAAATGTGATGATTTTAATTTTACTCCAACTTTTCATCTTAAAGTCTATATAATTGAACGATTCCGCCCCGAAAAAAAAAAAAAAAAAAAAAAATTGGAGCTGTCCGGGTTCGAACCGGAGGCCTTTCGTATGCGAAACGAACGTGATACCACTACACCACAACCCCATCAAGGATGATAAGATTGTAAAAACAAAATTTATATAATAATTATACTTAGTTTTTTAGTTGTAAATTGTGCGACAATAAAAACGCGCAGGTGTCGAAATTTAAGATTCACCTCAATTTTTTTACAAACACACAGCAAGTGTTAAATACCAAAGAAGGAGTTTTAAAATTGACTAAAAAAAAAAAAAATGATATAGACCATTGATTAAGAGTGAGGGTTTGATTATCTCATCAATAATAGATCT